>PISX010017776.1:0-42447 GCA_004024625.1 Mellivora capensis | reverse complement strand
ATGGAATACTATGCAGCCATCAAAAGAAATGAAATCTTGCCATTCGCAGCAACGTGGATGGAACTAGAGGGTATCATGCTTAGTGAAATAAGTCAATCAGAGAAAGACAACTATCATATGATATCCCTGATATGAGGAAGTGGAGATGCAACATGGGGGACTAGGGGGGCAGAAAAAGAAGAAAAGAAACAAGATGGGATTGGGAGGGAGACAAACCATAAGTGACAATTTTTTTTTTTAAACCTAGAACACACTTGTACTCCAGATTCAAAGTTTTCTTTCAAAAACTTAGGCCTTTCCTGCTTTTGGCACTTTTTACAGCTTCAGTTTACTGGCCTGGAATACTTGATAAAGGCTTTACCAAAATGTGAGGCTATTTTCCCTCATGAATGTACGATTTACACTGAACTGGTTATACTTTGTGTGTTTCCTTACTCCTCCCCTTTTGACTATTTCCCCCCCAAGAGGACTAAATTGTTACATCCACAAAACTACAGGAAGGACCTCTACACCCAAAGAGGCTGGGTTTATCAGCTACAGAGATGACAACATTAAAATGCAAAGAACAGAGAACCCTATGCCCCCAGGCAAAGGGTGGACAAACAGCTGTTGCCCAACTCCTGCCTCTCCTACATCCAAACTTATTCCTTCCCTTCCTCTGCTTCTTTCCACAATTCAAACGCTAAAATTGCTAATTACATTTGTTTCTGCTCCCCACATCCCACCCCCACATGGATCTGGGAATTATTTGAGAAAGATCAAGTTTCAAGGTCCAGCATTTTTCATCTTCAACTTCCTGGCTCATCCTACAACGCATTGAAATAAGCACCAGCCTTCCTGCTTTTTATCCCTGATGTCAGCATTGTGGCAGAGTTAGCTTTCCTGAAACTAAACACCAATAGTATTCACAATAAAATGATACCCTTAATGTTGTAATAAATACTAGTAATTCAACAGCATCAGTTAAGCACATAATAAAACAGGACAGTCACTAGATAAATAATAATATTTTATGTGAACATTTTGTATTAACATTTTATAGCTAGTCCTAAATGCATAAAAATCAAGCAGTTATATAATACAGATTTTATTTTTGTAATGTAGCCAGTATGATGTAGGTAGACCTCTATTTCTAAAAAAAAAATGAAAATCATAGCCCTTTCTCTTTCTCATTTGGTAATGAAGGTCAAAGTAGAACCCAAGGGCTGATGTATTTTCTCAGGTAATCTTACAATTTTAAAAGACCCTAGAAACGATCTAATTTAACTCTCTCATTTTACAAAAGAGGATTAGAAAATCAGGAAGATTAAGTGACTGAATCAAGGTTAAAAAGTTAATTAGGAACTGCAGATAAACTTTAAGGCAAGTCTTCTAAATTCAAAATCTGTCCGCCTCTTCTCTGCACCTCCCCCCCACCAATTCTACAAGAACAAATTTGGGAAATAAATTAGAGATTTTTGACCTATCTGCTGTGTGTATGTTTCTGTGGGTGAGTAGAAACATCCCTAGTATAAAACATCTGTAACGAAAGATGCTATCTTACAAGAAATCATGAATTGGTTCAACTCTTGAGCTTAAGGTATGATATCACAATTCATTTTAATTATATCATGCATGAGGTTTCATATATACATATATACATGTGTGTGTGTGTGTGTGTGTGTGTGTGTATACACACACATGTATATTTGGGGGGAATACCAAATTAGAATTTGAATAAAGAAGAGGTTGGGAAGATAGACTTTAAGAGGTTTTCACCTTGCAGAAATATTTCAAAAGATAAAAAGTCCATTTGTTTCGATATGACAGTAGTACTCAGTAGCAACGAGATAATGTTGCTGAATTGTGGACTGTGCAATGTATATTATAATATACTATCGATGGGTCAACCTATGCTACGGGTATTTATTTGTAACCTACTTCTTTACCTTGCTTCTGAGGTAGAAGTGTGTATGTTGTTTTCCCTAGTAAACTTAAAACAGAAATTGCCTTTCTTTTCCTTTGTCTCCCACCAACACTGTGCTAGAAAAGCTCTATTTACAGGTCAGCCTTCCTGAGTTCTATTTTACTATTTTAGAAGTACATACAGGAAATCTATAGGAGCAAAGGTTTCAGATTTAAGACCAATGTAGGATATCAGAGAAACTTCTCAGGGGACGTTGCAGGGACAGAGTTTTAAGACATAAGATGGATTTAGATTTAACGACAGGACATTCCACACGGGGGAAAACACATGTGCAAATTCACAGGGCAATAAATAAAAAAAGTGTAAGTTTTGTAGCACTACAGAGAAGGGTATAAATGGGAAAATGGTAAAAGTAGGATCTGAGAGATCACGCAGGGACTCATGCATTATATAGTTACCGATTTAAGTTTCATCTTGACCACTGGAGACTGGCTGATAGACTTCAAACAGGTTAGTGATATGCTCAAATGTGCCAAGTAACACATGTTCTCACAATACACCATTCTTCATCAAGTCTCTGGCTCTTTGTTTTTATTGGTCCTCTATTTGGATAGCCCATTATCATTCCTGTCAAAGTTAACCTGTATTTGTAGTTACCTACGATTGTGCGTCTAGTCTTACTGGTGCTTCTCCTCCATATGAATGCTCTGAGGCCAGAGAGCTCATCCTACTTGTCCTATATTTCCAGGGCTTCCCCAAGAGGGTAAAAATTGTGAGAACTCAGTAAATTTTTGCTAAAATGAGAGTACTCCCATTTTCTATTATTAATGTTAAATATATAATGTTGCCATTTAAAATAATAAAATTAGTGATAAAAATGATTTTATTTGAGAATGGACTATTTAAACTTGTTTTAATTAGATAGAACCTTGGAGTCCATGAAAAAAAATTGGGAATCAAAAAATATGCTGTGCCATGCACCAAACATTTTACTGTAATTATATTATATTTGGGGACAGGGCTGTCCGTCATTCTCTGTCTTTACAAATACCTAATAGCAGTACTTTATTCATATTAAAATTAAATAAATATTAATTTAATTCAATTCAATTCAATAAGTATAAGAAGACCTACATACACCAGTAGACTAAATACTATGTCTGAGTGCAATTATTTTTTAAATCTTTTGGTTTTTATCCATCCTCTTGTACTTATGAGAAACTCAACAAAACAGAAAAAAGATTATAGACTATTGCTCCTCTTACTCTCTGAATCTTTGCCAAGTTTACTTAATTAGGATAACAAATACATTAACAGTTAATTCACATATGCCTTATTTTGTTATTTAAATTTATGAATTAAGATTTCCAATCTGAAAAAAGAATAAAATGGAAAATTGCCATTTTGTTTTTATGTTACAATTTAAGTAGGCTTACATATCACTGTTGATGGCCTGGTCATTTTGTAAAATATATCAAGGTCTGTACTTCCATGCTGATAATTTTCAAATAGCCTCTTCCTTTCAAAGGAAATACTGAAAGCAAAACAACTCTTCCGTTCATTCATCAAGTCAATGTGAAGTCTTAATTTTCTTCCAGAAAACAATATATGTCATTATCCTATAGGGAACATGACATTATCCTTGCAGGGAGAAAGGGTGTATCCAGATTTTATTCTCTGTAGGTCCCACTTGATATCTGACTGAACATTATAAGGTGATCTTTTAGTGTCCAAACCATTGTCTATAAGGAGCACAATGAGGCCAGGTCAACTACATGCTTAGTGTCCCTAAAAAGATCTGTGTTCACAATCTGAAAATAGTGTATTCTGAATCTGAAGATAGCATTTTGTTTCCTGGAGTTGAGTATGATTTTACTCCAGTGAAATCCTCTTATTGCACTGATTATTGTAGGCAACATTTTTTAAAAAGATTTTAGTTATTTATTTGATATAGAGAGAAATCACAAGTAGGCAGAGCAGTAGGCAGGGAGAGAGGGGGAATCAGGCTTCCTGCTGAGCAGATAGCTGGATGCTGGGCTTGATCCCAGGACCCTGAGATCATGACCTGAGCCGAAGGCAGAGGCTTAACCCGCTGAGCCACCCAGGTGCCCCTGCAGGCAACATCTTATTGAGAAAATCAGTGATACAACTTGCAAATAGGAACTGAATGAGAAGTGGGTTATAAAATAACACTCATTAAATTATAAAATAGTTAAGTCATCAGTCATAATATGCAAGTATATATAGATTTTATTGCATCTATAGGGCTATCCTCAATGAAAATAAAAAGTCATGAAATAAACTGATGACTATTAAGGGACCTTAATATAAGTTTAAATGGTAAAAACAAAAGGTGCCTTAATTCTTAAAATTAACATTATTAGTACTGGTACTATGCAATTGCAGTATTTTCTTTTTCTTCTCCAGAATAATCACAACAAAAGATCATGTCTATGGCACAGAGTGGAAGATAAAGTCTAGAATCCCATAGTTGTAGTTCAGGTGAAGGTTCTGCACCTTGTTTATGAGGTGGGTGGGAGTGTTGGCAAGGGGGCATTTAGCCAAGTCAATTATCATCTTTCAGCCTCAGATTTCTGGTCTGCAAAAATAGAGTAATGCAAAAGCCACAGTGTTGTTCAGATTAGAAATTATGGATAGAGAGTAGCTTGCATGATGTCTACTGCATGCTAATTAAAGAGCATCAATTGCTTTTAATTCCTCTTCAGAAAAACCCAGTATGAATAAGGTATTCTTTAAATTCATTCAAACTTTGGCTCTTACTTTAGGTCAGATATATAAAAATATAAAATATAAATATATATATTATATGAAATATAAAAAATATATATATATAATTAAAATATAAAAATATAAAAGTATTCCACATTTCTTCTCAAAGAACAGCCCTTAACTATTTTCTCACATTCAGACATACACATCTATTTGCCTTTTGGGTATATGAACAATGTCCAAATCCAACTGAATGTGCCCCAAATTCAGCTCATTTCTTTCATCTAAACCACGCATGCCAAGTTGACATCACCACCCTGTCACCTTAGACAAAAAAGTGGGAGATAGTTTTTCTGACCATTTCATCTCTCCACTTTCCCAACATGCCTAATTCAAGCCTGAATTTTTCCAGTGGTGGAGTCCTATGTCATCTGCTTGCCTCCAGTGGCATCCCTCTCAAATTCATCTCCCACAAGGACGCCAGAAGGATTTTCCAGAAACTAAACTCAGAAACTTTCACTCAACTTCTAATTTAATGTCCCTCACGAATATCCTCTACACACTAAATAATAAGTCCAAACTTCTTAAAAAAATTAAATTTTCCATGAAATAACCTTTAACTCTCCTGCCCCTTCTCAAATCGGTTTATGCACTGGTAACTGACTAGACTGGTAATTACCCACAATGACCAAGCTCTTTCAGACCTCTCAGGCTGTGTAAATAATGACTTACTTTTCTCACCTGGTCTCTCACTTGACTCATTCTCCAAAACTCATCTGCTTGGGAGGCCTTCTAAGTACTCCCTCATTATAACAAGTACCCTCTTTGATGCCCCAGAGAGCGGAGAAATTAGCTCAATCACACACTTACCACACTGAACTGAATTTAATTATTTATGAATTCCTACTTTCCACTCTTTATTGTAATTTTTTTGACCTGCACATGACGGCACTCTGTTTATCTTTGTATTTCCATGACACAATAAGTGGTGGTTGTATAATAAATGGTTGGTTGGATGGAATAGAAAATTTTACTATCACAGGCACCTTTTTTTTTCCTGACTTATTAGTGACAAAATTAGAATTGGAGTATACTTATGAAAGAAGATAAGAACAATTTCCAATGTGCCTTTTCATTTCAGAGACTCTTTAAAGTTATTTGAGTTTTGTATTATACTGTCTCATTTTCTAATTCATCTGTTTTAAGAAACAGGAAAAAAAGATGTTTGTTAAGAACTTAGGAAAACAATAAAAATGGATGACGTTTTAAGCATCTAGAGCATTCCAGGAATTGTTTGGGCTTCTGTAGACACAAGAGACAATGAAAGCACAGTAATTCTTGCGATGTGAACTCAAATTCCAGTGGGGAGGAGGTGAGGCTGACCATCAACTTCATACCCTAACTGAATGTAACTGTCCCAGGACAGTAAGTGCAGGGGATAAAAAGGGACCTTAAGTATGGAAAGGTTGTTGCAGCTGTAAATACTTTGAAAAGACTTGGCAAAGAAAGTGATGGTTGGGAAGGGGCAGAAAGATGGGAGTCCACAGACAAATGGAAAGAGGAGCCATCCAGGCTGAGGGGGGGAAGGTCATGTTCGAAGGTCAGAAGGCAGCTGCCAGCCTCAGGGATGAGTGGGGGTGGTGTGAGGGCTGGAGTGGAGAAGCAAGGTGGAGCAGGAGGTGATGTTCTACAAAGGAGGTGACACTAGGGAGTGTCCTCTGGCTGGTGGCCGCTAGCAATGTGTGCTGGGGTCCCTGGCCTTTTTAACGATTTTGTCTTTTACTTTGGGTCAGATGTGAGACCCCAAGAAGAGCTTGAGTAAAAAGAAAGTATGCTTCCTGTGTTACTAGAATATCTCAGGCCCCTGAACAAAGAAGGGATGGAAGGGGCAATGGCAGAAGTTTCAGAAGATGTTTCAACAGATGGGATCAGAGAGAAGCTTAATGCAGACTGGGATGTCAGTAACAAGAGCAGGGGATTGTCCATTTCTATGTGTTCTTAGGGTAGAGCTTAGAGGTGTTGCTCAAGGTTGCATCTGAGTTTGAGAGAAAGGAACACACTAAGGATGGATCCAGGGATGTTTAGCCAAAGCAGCTGCAAGACCAGCCAGAAGACACCAAGTGACAGGTGCTGCTGAAGGGATGCTGGACTGTTGAGAACTAGCTCCCCCTGGAGGGACCTGAGGAAGTGGGAAGTGACAGTGGGAGATGAAATTAGAGGTTAGGCTAGAAGACAAAATGATGGAGAAGGGACCACCATCTGTAGATGGAGGGACAGACAGGATGAGATGCAACAGGAGAACAGGAAGGAAAAGGAGAGACAGTCCACCAATATCCGTGAGGAGCAAGAAGTCCCCCTACGACTGGTCCATGATCGAAGATAAGAGAGATACCAAGTGTGGCATGCGGGTGTGGAGTGTGCTCTAGAGGGTGGCTCAACCGGAAATGACCCCTCTCACTGGCTGTGTTCCAGTCCTCCTGATCAGTTGCTTGGCCCTCATATAGCTTTGGGTAGTGGCTCTCTGAAACTTTCTCTACTACCTCCATAAGGTTCATCTCTTTAAAATTTCTTACTTTTTGGAATCAGTATTGATAAGCTGTATCTTCTGGAAAAGTTACCCATTTCACTCATGTTTTCAAATTTTGCATATATTAAAAGCAAAAGTGTCTCTTAGGATTCTTTCCATTTCCTCTGTTTCTGTAGCATTTCCTTCTTAGAATTTATTATTTTGCTTTCTCCCTTTTTAAAAACAGATTTATTTATTTATCTTAGAGAGAGAGAGAGAGCCTGGGTGGAGAGGAGCAAAGGGAGAGGGGGAGAGAGAGTCTCAAGCAGATACCCCGCTGAGCACAGAGCCCAACATGGGACTTGATCTCAGGACCCTGAGATCATGACCTGAATTGAAATCAAAAGTCAGAGACTTAATCGACTATACCACCCAGGTGCCCCTCTCCCTTTTTTGATTAAATGAAGTGGTAGTTTATCCATTTGATTATATTTTTATTCTTTCATCTCCTTTTTCAGAGAACAAAATTTTGATTTATTCACTGGTTTTAGAGATGTTTACCCCAGATTCACACTTGCTATTAAAATGGTTAATTCTTTCTTGCCTTTTTTGTGGTTTTTCTTTTTTTTATGAGGTATCAGAATAGCTGCATGGCATCTTCATAAGAATTTCTCAAAAAGAGAAGAATAGACTAATTTCACTAAATAGGAACAAACATAATCTAGCATTTTGAGTCAAGAATAAAACATCACAGCCTAGTGGGATTCATAGTAAGAATATAAAATAGACTAATTTAGGAATTGTATCAAGATCAATCATTATATGATTAGCTCAAGAACAAAAGTCATTACTGTCTTCATAGATGGTGGGTATATATTTTCTTATTTTAGAAAGCCAATAAAATGGGAATAAACACTTTCTCAACATAATTTAAAAAATTGAAACCATAAGCCACTATAATGGGAAAATCTGGGAGACATTCTTACTTGAGTTAAAAACAAGTCAAGCAGGGATACTTGGGTGGCTCAGTCAGATAAGAGGTCAACTCTTGGTTTTGACTTATGTTGTGATCTCAGGGTTGTGGGATCTAGCTCCATATCAGGCTCCATACTCAGCAGGGAATCTGCTTGAGATTCTCCTTCTCCCTCCATCTTTACCCTACCCTATTGCTCTCTTTCTCATTCAAATAAATAAAATCTTAAAAAAAAAGACAAGTACTTTTATTGAAACAATTAGCCAATGAACTTAAAGGAAAGAAAATGGAAAGAAGGATATAAAATTTTCACTATTTATAAAATACATTCCTGGATGACACTGAAGAATTGATAGGAAAACTTTTACAAAAATATAAAAGAATTAAATAAGAAAGTGGGTTAAAATTAATAAAAAGAGATTAATAGCTTTCACACTTATAAACATTAACCAGAGAGATGAATAAAGAGAAAAGAGTCTATGTATAATAATAGCAAAAGATACGGAAACAGACCAACAAAGAAAGCATGGGACTCTTATAAAGAAAATATTACAAAAATAAAAATTCCCATAGGACACACAAGAAAGTATGGGCAAATAGAAAGTTCTTGGATAGAAAGATTCAACATCAGAAACAAATAATTTAATCATAAGTAGTTAATTTATGAATTTAAAGTGTTCCTAATAAAAATATGGTTAATAAACCCACAAAACTAGCTTATTTGTAGTCAAAAATTAACATAAAGAGCAACCAAGACACTTTTAGAGAAAAGCATCATTGACGTAAGTTAGCACCACCATATTATGAAGCACCGTTTAAAATGGTGACAATAGTTCATGAAAAGTGGGGTGAACTAATGGATAGAAGAGAGAGTTTCTAATCAAGCTCAAATAAATGAGAAAATATATGATTATAATTAATGTAAGGTCTCAAATCAGTGAGATAAAGATGGACTATCTAGCATATTGTGTGGGAAAAATTACAGAGTAGCATAAAAAATTATTGCTGATTGATACCTCCTCCTGCATCCTAGGATAAATCCCAAATGCAACAAAGATTTACACAAACAGCATGAACCTATAAAATCCTTAAGAGTAAATATAAGATAATTATAGCCTGGGCTTGACATATCAATCAAAAGATGGGTAGAGACTATGAACACAGACTTTACAGGAAAAGTAACAGAATTGGCTCAAAAGCATAGGAAACAAACTTACTTAGAAGCAAATGAATTAAAAAAATGGATGCTTTTTTTTTTTTTTTTTTTTACCTTTCAGATTGGCAAAAATCCACATGTTTGATATGACACACAGCTGGGGAGACTAGAATTACCCCCTTACAGACTTGACAGTTGGAACTGTAAATTGGTAGGAGCCCTGCGGAATACAATTTGGCAGTTATCACTGAAACTTACAACTGCATATGCCCTTTGGTAAATGAGAATTTACTGTATTGACATATTTGCACATATCCAAAAGGATGCTTGTTCGGTGTTATTCACTCCTTCATTGTGAGTAAAAGAGCAACCGGAATCTGAAAGTCCATCGACAGTGGGTTTCTTACACAGTATAACACACGTATGGAAGAATATTATGTTGCTGGGAAAAGAGTTTTGAAGAAATAATTCAGGATTCATGTTGGAAGAACCCCAGGGTGTGTTGTAAGGGGACAAACCCAACCCGTGCAGGAATACATTCGTATTTTCTTTAAACACATACTGAAAATTGGGAAACAAGCAGGAAATTAATAAAAAAGGTAGCTTAGGTGGGACACTAAATAAACACAGTTGTAATAGCTAGAAGTCTTCTGTTTTCTCCTCTCCCACACCCTCCATGTAGCTATATATTTGATCGTGTATACATGGGATACCTATAGATATATTTTATAGGTAAATTATCAATTCTATAATAAATCTTATGGATAGAATGGAGAATGTATATATTTGTATACATGTGTGTATGCATATATACTCTGTATATACAAATAGAGGATATATATGTGTACTTATGTATACATTTGAATTACCTGGACATTGGAAGGTGGCTTCAAACACAAGACATTTCAGGTAGCTGCTATGTCTGTGACCTCTCACTGTCCACAACCTTGCTTCTCACCAATCAGTTGGCTACCTGCTTCTGCTATCTCCCAGTTCCTCCCTAGGTACAGAGATCTGTATCTCTCACATCTGTGAAATCAGAGTTGCTTATTTTGTGGTTTAATCTTCATTGCCTTTTCCCACAACTTAAACCAAGAAAGAACATACAGTTCCTTAGAATCTGGCCCCTGGAATTTTCTGGTCTAATTTAGACGTGTACAGAATAAAAGAACATTTGCTGCATTTCCTCAGTGTACAGGGCACAATTAACTGGGAGCGCGGAGAAGCCGCAGTGACTGCATGCTGCCTTACCTTCTTTCCGCAGGAGGCGCATTATCCGCGGCCTGGACTGTAAGGGCATAGGTGCGCCCCACCGTCAGTGCCACCCCTGGGGCGATGGTGATGAGCCCTGTGGTGTGGTTGATGACGAAGTCTCCCTGAGCGCCTACCAGGATTTCATATGTGATCTCCCCATTGGACCCTTCGTCTGCATCCACGGCTGTGAGCTGGAACAGAAAACCACATCATCAATCCTCCTAGGGCTCAACTTTCTAACCCAGTGTCCCTGCTTCCAAAGACAAAATAGAGGTGAAGAAAGATCTCTGCACATTCGTTCTTTTCTTGAAGCATGGTTACAGGTGCTCTGATTCAGAAGAAATCCTAGCAGGAAGGATTTTTTTTTCCTTTTCTTATGAAAGTGATAAAATTTTGTATCTTGAAGACTGTCTTTATTTTAATTTACTAAAGGAAAGAAGAGGAAAGCTCTAACAGCAAACTGAATATCTCTATGGGAAAGTTAATTTTTTCCCCTCTACCTTACCCTTCTGTTCTGGACACAAAAACACTTATTACTGCCTACCGAGACTGGAGAAAGTTTAGTGGGTGAAGTCTGCCTTTATTACTGTCATCCTTCCTTCTGCTCTTGTCTTTTACATCCATGTTTTCCTTTGGTCTCTCAGAGAGTCTCTCATCCTTGTATCTTTTTAATTTCTGCTTAGCTTTAGGAAAAAAGATCTTTATGATCTTGTTCACACTGACTTATAAAAGATGGAAAGGGCCTAGGGTTTTGCCTTTCCAAAACCAAACAAATGCATCTCCAGTTGTAGGATATCTTACTAAAAAATTAGACTGTGAAGCATAAGAAATACATATACATGCATATATATATATATACACACATATATGTATATATATTTTTTTTTTGAGAAAAGGGAATGAATTCAGAGGCCCTTGATAATACCACATGAACATTCTTAAGGCTAATTTGCAGGTCTTTATAGTCCTTTTGAAGCAACTTGTATCCAATAGCTAAAACTATATTTGGGTCATTAGATGTGAAAATAGAATGACCATTATTAATTCAATAAAGCAAAATTAAGGTAAGAATGATTTAATGAGTTAAATAAAATTCCTTAACTGGTTGATAAATAGGGGAAGTAGATACTGGTGGGAAATCTTATAATACGCATTTTGTAGACATTCACAGAATTTTCTTTCTTTTTTTAAAGGATTTTATTTATTTATTTATTTGAGAGAGATTGACAGAGAGAGAGAGAGAGAGGGAAAGCGGGAACACATAAGCAGGGGGTGAGGAAGAGGGAGGGGGACAAACAGACTCCCTGCCGAGCAGGGAACCTGATGTGGGACTCAAACCTAGGACCCTGGGATCATGACCTGAGCCAAAGGCAGACACAAACTACTAAGCCACCCACGTGCCCCCATACAGTCACAGAATTTTCTATTTTCCTCATTCCAAAAGTGATAGATGCTGATAAGAAAGGTGGCCTCATATAAGTTTACACATAAGGGGAACACAATTAAAAGTTTCCCGTTGAATAACTAAAATATAAAATTTAATAAGTAGACCTACAGAAAAAATTTTCTTATTTACTAACATTTTCATATGTATTTCTAACCCCTAAATTTCACTTCTATAAAGCAACAGTTCTTTATCATTCACAGATGCCTTTGGGTGGCCCCCTGGATACTCTTGAGGCATCTTCTTAGATCCAATGCCAGTATGCACATTTACCTTGAAACTTGAATTCAATTTCAAGAGTGCCATGTTAATTAATGGCCCATTCAGATGCTCATGCTCACCATCCTGAGAAAATGTAAACAAAGTGCCTTACACACACCATCACCCTTAAGGGGATATACTGTGCACACTGGTTCTATGTTTAGCACCAATGCATTCAGAATAATAATGTGCAGAGAAATAGTAGCTACAAAAATAATTGAGAGGAAAGCAGGAAATTTGAGAGATTGGCATTCAGGTAGCCGAGATTAGGTATTCACGGGTCGACAGATGTGGTTGCCAGAAGGAAATGCATTTCATAAAATGATTCTGGGACTTATAGGAGGATGACAGAATGGTCCTAAAGGCAAAGGAGAAGGAAACTATTTGCAGAAACAGAACCGATGAATGATGTCTATTTATGGAGAATGAGTCAAGACAGAGCAACCCAGTTCTCTTTTGCATGTGGGTAAAGTGAGAAAATTGAGAGCGGGGGCAGCAGAGGAGATATCAATTTTGATTATAGTAAATCACCTAACATAATGTCTCAGGAAATCTTAATTAAAATTTAGCTCAAATTGGATTCAATATTAACATTCTTCCTGGGACTTAAATTGGCTAAAGGAATTTAATGATAAATGGCAATGCATCAAGTTGAGAACTGTTGGGGAACATGCTTTGGGGATGTAGGTATTATGGCTGGCCTTATTTAACATTTTCATGAATGATATTGGAAGGGAGGATAAGCCGGATAATAATTAAACTGAGGAAGGCACCCATCTGGGATGTGCTATAAATACCAGAGAGCACTGCAAAGCACAGGTGAGAAAAATAGTCCCTGGTCTGCACAGGCAGCCAACTTCAGATGAGCCAATATTCTCAGGAACACCACTAGCTCCACAGAAACCAACAGCAGGTAGAGAGTTTAACAAATAAGCCAAAAATCAGTTCCTTGCTTATGTGATTTTAAATAGCTTTGCATTATTGTGCAGTCTTAGTACTAAATTGGAACACGGCAGGCAGAAAATCAACATAACTGAGTCCCTACACGTACAAACAAAATATGGTAAAGAAATTATTGGTGGTCCAAGATTCGAAAAGGGAACAGAGACATCGGCTGGATATCCAGAAAAAATGGTAATGGCCCTTGTGAGAGACATGGAAACTAAACTCTGGTGGGGATTTCATTCAGTTAGGACCAATGACTGTGACCAATGGTGTCTGAGATGAAGGCACGTGAAATTGTTCCCAAAGCACAGGGAATGTCTGCCTCCAGAATCAAAGAGGACAGAAGAGCACTTGGTGTTCATGGAAAGGCCAGTGTGTTGCCTACAATTTACTAGACAGTAGAATAAAACCTATGATTTGTAATCATTTTCCTGAAGTGTTATGATACATAAATGGTAAGACACTCTAAGCCAATCATCTGTATATATTTTCTGCCATATACTACAGTCCTCTTCACGGAATTTAATCTCACCCTCCCACAATTCCTTCCTCTCACCATTCCCATATGAACGTGTTCCAGACATCCTCAGCAACCCCTTGCTCCCACAATAAATAAAAATAAAAATGAATAAATAAATATGACACGCCTAGATCTGGCTATGGTTTATTTCTCTCCTCAATCTCTTTCCTGTGCCTGAGAAACTGAAAAACAATGGCTTTCTGTAAAAGGACACATGTAAAGCAGGTTGGATCATAAATGGAAAAATAAACATACAAACAAACAAAACAAAACACCTAGATTGGAGTCTCACAAATGAAGCAAGGATTCAATAAAAGGCATAGTTCATACAGAAAGACTCATCATACTTAAACTATAATCAACTGTTCACGTGGTATTTTTATATGAATGACTGCTAATTGACCATGACTAAGCATGTCAACCCACAGGTATCCTGGGCTTGGGTTTTAGTAAGAGCTTCTTGTTTTCCTCAGAGAGATGCTTATTCCCTTCACAGTTGGTCTTAGCTCCAGCAATGGGAGTGATATTCAGGTCTGGACTCTTTGGTTTAAGAACCGGCAAGTTATCCAAGTTGGTATAGTCAGGGTGACTCCTATGAGCATGGGAAAGAGTGGCTCTTAATTACCTGAGGGCTAGACAAGTCAATTTCTATCTGACATTTGCTCATCTTATGCCTGCATTGGGTCTTTCCAGGACTGAGGACCATGAGAAGAAGATAGTGCCAGGAAATGGGGAGAATATCATTGATGATACTGTTTTCATGTATGCTGGAGACAAATTCATCACCAACCTTTTCTGATATATGACCCAAAAATAAGCTGTTTTTTTAAAAAGCTAGTTTAATTTGAAATTATGTCTCTTTAATATTAGAATCCCAAATATTACAGGGAAAGAGTTATGATTAATGAATCTCCTTGTTTTGCTTTATGACTATTTATATTTCTAGGGGTCCTGTACTTTGAGGCTTTGGTATGTGGTACCACGTGGTCATTATTACATGAAATCATCCCTGATTCAGTGTATGGTTATTCATTACAATGGCCAAAGATCATGCTATGGAAGTGGTAAAGATACCCTTGTTTAGAAATCATGATTAGCTGCTTAACAAGTAATTTAAAAAATGTATACACAGATAGATAACAAGTATATATATTTCCCTATAATAAAGTGGTTCTTGTTTAAACAAAGAAATTTTCTAAATTAATAAATTAAGTTTAAGACATATATATATATATTTCTTAGACTATCTTTCTCAATCTCTTTATTATTCATGTTAACTATTCAAACCAGGCAGACAAAAAAATAGAGCCACATGTATAAGTTTGGTGATATTTAGTACAAAGTAATGTCATGAATACTCATGTTTAGGTCTTTTTAAAATGAAGTTCAATTTGCAAAGTGAGCTCTGGATTGATGACATGTGAATATATGTAAATCTGAGTTTAGAAAAGTCTGGAAAATTCAGTATCCTTTCCACATGAGTGAGCCAACTAAGCCACTTGTTGATAATCATAATAACAGAATTAATTTCTAAACTTGGCTAGGGAAAATAATAATCTGGAGAAAAACATTCATTTCTAAATAATTAGTGAAAGCCTACCATGGTCCTAGGACCTGGGGGTTAAGTTCAAGTTGGTAAATAAAAAGTGGGCTCCTTTTCTTCTCCTCTCCTCTTCTTCTTCCTTGTCCATGTTCTTCTTCCTTGTCCATGTTCTTCTTCCTCGTCTTCTTCTTCTTTTTTTTTTTTTTTTTTGGAATGTGCCATTGGAGGAGGAATATTATTAATAACAAGAAAATCTATACTGACATGATGTGGCAGGCACTACTGAAAATGAACATAAGCAACAATGAGAGACCTCTGGTCAGGGTGTCTGGGTGGCTCATTTAAGGTTAAGAATTTGCCCTCAGTTCTGGTCATGATCGCAGGGTCCTGGGATCGAACCTCACATCAGGCTCCTTGCCCAGAGGGAGCCTGCTTCTCCCTCTCCCTCTGCTGCTCCCCTGCTTGTGCTTTCTATCTCTGTGTCAAATAAAATCTTAATAAAAAAAAAAGTCCTCTGGTCTAGGTCACACTCAAGCTGGGAGTGAAAGATGGGTGGCAGATGGAAGACAATGGATTACACACAGTTAATAGAGAAGGAAAGGGCATGTGCGAGGACCCTGAGCATAGGGAAATGGAAAAGGCTCTTGGGGATGCAGAATGTGCCAATCTGGAGAGAGTAGCACAGGAAGTTGAGCAAGAAGCAGAGACATCATGAAGGGCTTCCAGGGCTATGACAATGCCTTTGAGGCTCAGCATGCAACAACTGAATGCTGAATTTATTGGTATTTGGTACTTTTATGGTTAGTAGTCTCTGCACTCTTTTTTTCTCTTGTTTTTGAGCAGGAAATGCTAGAGAGAGTGCCATAATTTTAGCTAAGAAGGTTTTAGAAAATAGCAGTGAATTCATTTAATGGTTCTTATTTATAATAAAATTACAATAGAACTGTGCTTGTCTCCAAAAAGTGGACTGAAACATTTCACACCTGACTTAGATAGCAAAATACATTTGAAGAAAGGGAAGTTTAGGTCCATTGCGTAAACCTCAATTGAATAATGGAGAATGAGCCTCACTGCTTCCCATGCCATACACAGGTGACTAGCTAGACCATAGCCTTTCACTACATCATGACACAAAGTGTTTTGTTCTAGAAACTTCAGCATCTGATTATTTGTTTCAATCTGCTTTCTATTACGAAGGAGATCATCTATTGACAGGCGTTCCTTTGTATTCTAACTTCACCTAGAGGGTAGAAAGGGTGAACAATGTGCTGTGTTTATGATTCCTCAGGAAGGATCACTGAAAAGACACTATGCACTTTCCAGAACTTTTCAAGAATAGTGTCTGAGGCTTGCTTATTTTGATTTTTAGCTAAGGCAGGAAAGCCTGCATTGTGCTTTCAGACATTCACTTCTATTTCCTAGTACATCATGCCAACTCCTTTCATTTTGTATTTTGCATTTCATGTAGTTTTTTTTTCTGTTTCTTTCTCAGTCTATTTGTGAAAATATCAGAAGCACAGTTCTTGAAGCCTTGTGCAGTAACTTGCAGGACTACTTTTTTGCTGAATGATTTTGCAATTCTCTTTAGACAGTACTTCCTTTGATATTTTAATTCAACAGAACAAAGATTCAGTCCTAATATACCTGTTGCCCTATAATTTTTATTAGACACAGAGAGGATGCTTAATATGAAATTTAGGGTCTTATAAAATAAACACATTCACATAATAGTGATATAAAGACATGGAATTTTCCTTTGATAAAAATAAACTATAATCCATGACTTATAATTGATTCATGAAAATATTCACTTAAATTATTTCAGTAAAAAGAAAAAAAAATATTCCTGTTAATACAGTGCCTTTATTTTATTTCATTCTTTGGTTACCCTTCAATTTGTCATAGGAATCCCTATTTTCAAAATTCTTTCCCTTCCTTTATATTATACACGTGGCCTCATCTCTACTCCTGACTGAAACCACGCTTTGAAAGTGGCAAAGAGGGGCACCAAGGAGGTAAGACTTTTGGTTCTGGTGGTGTGAGGAGGCTAGATAATTCTTTTCCCGAAAAGTAAAAATCTAAGCAAAATGTGGGATGGCTCCATCAGTTGAGAACCAGCCTTTTGATTACAGATCAGGGTAAGATTATTGGGGTCCTGAGATCCAGCCCCATGTCATTAACTCTGCACTCAGCATGGGGTCTGCTTGAGATTCTCTCTCTCCCTCTCTCTCTGCCCCACACCCGGTGCATGCACTCGCGCTCTCTCTCTCTCTCAAATAAATAAACTAATTTTAAAAAAATCTAAGTAAAGTGTTGAAAAACACCATTTAGGGTTCTAAGAATCCACTGAAGTGGACAAGTTGAGAGAAATTATTCATTAAAAACTGTTGTTGCAGGAGGATAAGAAAAGCAGGAGTCAGTGGCCTTCTGATATGGATGATACTTAGCCCCCAAGGGATGATACTTAGCCAAGGGCTGGCCATGACAAGCAGGAGGCTTGCTTTAAGAGAGGACAGGGTGAGTTTGGTGTGGTGTTAATAAAAGAATCAAATACAATGGGAACTGAATGAGGAACCATCTTGGCTCAGCCAATATGATTTGTAAAGTTGTGGTCTCGGTTGCTGTAAGCCAACAAGCCAGAAATTCACCAGGAAAAGAAATAGAGGGCCTGAAAGAAGGGCTGGGTAGGCTCTCTGCACATCTCTGAAACCACTCGCATGCATAGAGGAGACCTGGAGAATGTCCATGCTGACGAGAAATTCTGCCCTGCCTGAACTTCCGGGGCTCACCCCAACCTGTGTTCAGGTCAATGGGCAAAGGCAGCAAGAAGCCTTATGGGCTTAGGTGTTTGTGCAAATCACTGGATGACATGAAGCCACACAGAAATGAAGAATCACAGCAAAAATCATGCAGAGACATTAGGAACCACACACCTAAGAGAAATAGGTTCAGTGAATAAAGCCTAGGTATGTTATTTAAAAAAAAAAAGTCCTCAGAGTCAATATCAAAATCCAGAGGTGCTACAGGATAGCATTAAAACAAACAGATAATTTTAAAATATAATTTTATAATTTTTAATATAATTTAAAAATAAACAGAGAGACTGTCAAAGAAAAAAATCCTGATACTTGCTAAACTGGAAAGGAAAGTATTGTTTAGGGCCTTTGTGATAGGAGTCAGGACTAACATAATAGGGAGGAGAGGGGGGCTCAATTCAGCTCCAAGTGCAGTAAAGGCAGCTGAGGATTTATAGCCAATGAGGAGAGTGGATGGAAAATTATTAGGAGAAGACATCAAGGGTGGGGGGCTTGTTAAACCAACTTAACAAGATTTTCACAGAAGGCAGGCCTGGGTGATCAGCTATCAGGGTAGGTGATGAACAATTTTCAGCCAAATTGCTGAAAGACAAATAATATGTTGAGAGCAGCAAAAATACTCGTTTCATAAAAGAAAATGATGAATCACTCACAGCTGATTTCTTATTACAAGCAATAGAGGCCAGTAGAAATAGGAATGACATATTCTGAAGTACTGGGATATAAATAACCACCTATCAACCAGGGATAATATATCTGGTGAAACAGTCCTTCAAATTGAATGTGAAGACAGCCAATCACTTTACCTAATACATCATATTATGTAAAGGGCAGAGCCACATGATGATCTCATTAAACACAGAAAAAGCAGTTGATAAAACTGAATGTCTATTTATGGGGGGGAGATTCAACAAACTAGAAATAGAGGGAAACTTCTTTAACCTGAAAAACCATCTACAGAGCCACCAACAGCTAGCATTATACTTAACAGTGAGGACTGAGTGCCTTTCCACCAGATCAAGAACAGGAAAAGGATGCTCTCAGCACTTCTAGTTTACATTGTACTGGATTTTCAATACAGTGCAACAAAGTACATAAAAGAACAGCAACAACAACAAAAGGCATCAGGTTGGTAAGATGAAGTAAAAGTGTACTTATTTGAAGAAGATATGATTTTCTATGTAGAAAATCCTAAGTAGTCTTTGAGAAACCATAAAAACTAGCTAGTGATTGCCAAGGTGAAACAAAATTTGTTGTATATTCCTATATTAGTGGTGAACAATCCAAAAATAAAAATATTTCCATCCACAGCTTAAAAAATGACAAAATAACTAGGAATAAATTTAGCAAAATTGGGGCAAAATATATAAACCAAAACGTACAGCATTGTTGAGATAAATCTAAAAGCAAGTTGGAAAGACAGTCCATGTTCATGGATTGAATGATGCAATACTGTTAAGATGGAAATTCTTCACAAATTATATGATTTGTAAATTCAATATATCTTCTACCAAGATCCTTATCAAGCTTTTTTAGTAGACTTTGTCAAGTTAATCCTAAAATTTATATGGAAATATAAGGGATCTAGAATAGCCACAGCAATTTTAGAAGAGAAAAATAATTTTACAAGACTTACACTATCTGATTTCAAAATATACAATCGATCTACAGTAATCAAGACAATGTAGTTTTGGCATGAAGTAAACTATACATGAAAGGAACAGAAGTCCAAAAATAACCGTTTCCATTTATGGCTAACTGACTTTCAACAAAGATACCAAGGTAATTCAATGGGGAAAATATAATTTCTACAATAAAAGCTGCTGAGACAATTACATATTTCTGTGCAAAAGGTAAAAAAAAAATAAAAATAGAAATTAGTTGAGACCCTTATCTTATAACATTTGAAGCAGATCACCCATACAATGTAAAAGCTAAAACTATGAGTCTTGTAATAGATAATACAAGAGAACATTTTCGTGAACTTAGGTTGGTAAAAGTTTCTTAAATATGACATCAAAAGCATTATATACAGAAAGAAAAATATGAAAAATTGAATTTTATCAAAATTCAAAGGTTTTGCTCTCCCAAAACCACTATTAAGAATATGATAAACAAAACACAGATCATGGGAAGATAACTGTAATCATATGACTGATAACTTGCATTTACAATTTACAAAGAGGAATTACAAGTCAATACTAAGAAGACAGACACTACAAATATAAAAAGTGAACAGAAGATTTGAGTAGACCTTTTATCAAAGATGGAAAGATTGCTAACGAGCACATGAAAAGATCTCAAAATCACTAGTCTTTGGGGAAATGCCCGTTAAAATCACAATGAAGTATGGAGATATACTTGCTGTAATGGGCTTGATAAAGAAACTGACAATAGCACTCATCAGGGATGGTGTGGACAAGTAAAGTGTACAGACTGTTAGAAAGGAGTCTGTCAGTTTCTTGAAAAGGTTAAGTACACACCTCTCATATGACTCAGCAATTCTACTCCTGGGTGTCTACAGATACACCCAATAGAAATACACAGTATCTGTCCATAGAAAAGCATACAGAAATCCCTAGCTACATTATTAATGTTCTCCAGCACTGGAAATAGTTCAAATGTCTATCAGTTAGTGAACAGATAAACAAAACATGCTGCTTTTATAAAATGAATACTATTAAGTAAGTCAAAGAAACATATAGGACTGAGTCACGCTACTGCTCAGATGGCTAAACACAGTCGTGCTACTTCTGCTGCTAAATACAGCAGTCCTGAGTCATGCTGAGTGAAAGGAGCCAGGCTAAAAGAAAAGGCAACATGTTGTACATTTCCAAATATTCAAAAATTTTTAGAAAAGGCCCACTTTAGGGACAAAAAGGAGAACTAGTTTCCTAGAGGAAAGGTTCCTAGTCCCATAAGGAACGGTTCTGGATGAGGATGATGTTTGGACCTAGATTGTGGTAATTGTTACACAACTGTTAATAAAATAATCACAGAAATGTGCACGACGATGAATGTGTATTAGGACATGTAAATTACACTCAGTAATGCTCTCAAGAATGGCAAAGAAAATTTCAGCCACATATAGGATCTTTATCCATTTTGCTTTTCTGCTGCATTGATGGGATACCATTCAGGTTGACTAGAACCCCTATCATTGTTCACTCATTGTTTTGTGATTTGATCCATTTTTCTCTTTCCTTTCTCCCTTCCAATACACATTCCAAACTTTAGGTCTTTGCTGTATCTTATAAACAAGTTTTCTATCTCTCTCTTTTAGATCTTTATGTCCTGCTCTCTTCTCAGGTAATTGACTATCAACTCTGTGCTACTCCATGACACCTTTTTAAACCTACTCCTTCAGGGATGTCTGGGTGGCTCCATCAGTTCACTGCCTGTTTTTGGCTTGGGTCATGATCCCAAGGTCCTGGGATCAAGGCCAATATCGGGGTCCCTGCTCTATGAGGAGTCTGCTTCTCCCTCTTCTTCTGCCCCTCCACTTGTGTATGCTCTCTCTCTCTCGATAAAAATCTAAAAAAAAAAAAAATACAAAGACAAAACAAAACAAAACCATTAAACCTACTCCTTCTCCCTAGGGATGGACAGAAGGGAAAGTTCTGGAAACCAAGTAAGCACACCAGCCTTATGGAAGAAAAGTGGAGTATAATCAGCAAATCCCACTTTTTTTTTTAAGATTTTATTTATTTGTCAGAGAGAGCACAGGTAGGCAGAGTGACAGGCAGAAGAAGAGGGAAAAGAAGGTTCCCCACTGAGCAAGGACTCCCCCACTCCCACCACAGGGTAGGGCTCAATCCCAGGACCCTGGGATCATGACCTGAGCTGAAGGCAGATGGTTAACCAACTGAGCCACCCAGGTGCCCCAGAAAAATCCCACTTTGGAAGCATGAGTCTTTGTTAAGAAAAGTCATAAAAGGGAAATAAAATGAAAATGTGGAATATAGAATGGGAATAAGATTTCAAGAAAGGATATCTTCTGTGAGAACACCTTTTGAGGGAAAATTTCAGAACGAGAGTATAATCCTGTCAATTGCTCCTCTCAGATGTGATATTGAATCACAGCTAAAACTAGAGGAGGCCACTATCTTTGGCTTTTGCAAGAAGCCAAGGTATACAGCCAACCTGGGATCGCTTAGAAATGTAGTTCTCCCTGGTAACTTTGGGTAGGTTTGGACAGATTAGGGGTCAACACTATGTTGCCTCCTGAGAGACAAATGTCCATTGCATTAAAATGATGCCCAGAAGCTTGTGTCACTGAAAATTTATACATAGGGGATGGCATATGGTTTTGATGTTAAAGCAGATGAAACTCAGAGTGGCCTGAAAGATAAGTCTCTGATGCCTACTCGGGTAATGGAAAATGTATGATATATGAGAACAACCTGGTTTGTTGGGAAAGCTGACATAATAACATGGCATTATTAATTGAAGTGTGTTGTGTTAAACATTCAATCTCTTGGCCTCAGCTGTGTAATATAATAAAGGATTTTTGGATCACTTATATAGTTGATAAAAATGAAGGTTGAGTGGATATTGATCTCTTGGATAGAAAGATTATTTGGGAAGGCAACCTAAAACTCACCAGCCAGGTAATAACCATGAGGACAGATTTGTTGGAGGAAGAATTTAATTTACGTTTGAAAAACTTACATACACCATTGAATGTCTCTATCAGCACTTATATAAAGGTGTAAGTAATAGAAGATGATGGAAAGAAATAATCTTTAAAATATTAAAGAAACATCAGATAACTTACTTAGGAAAAGGTATGGCTGGAAATGTATTTTGCAGAGGAAATGCCAATTCCTTACTGGGTAAAAGATATTCTGGTGTTTACCAGTGTTTTGGTAAGTCTCCTTTTATGCACTAGGTACTACAGAAGTTGCTATAACAAAACTTTCAGAAAAATTCCTCCGATGTACGTATCAAGGGGATTATATATCCCAAGTGCAGATGATTTAGGAGGCATTAGGAGTTGTATTTAGAGGTCATAAGACTTCCACTGTGTTACTGCCATAAAAGTTATGTTGTTGTCTTTCCTTTATCCTCACTTGAAGCTAAATAAACTTGGTCCTACAAGAAGCCTATTGGTTCTCGGGGTTGACAGTCAGTCTGAACCTAAGACCACTTCTGCTGATCAAGCAAACTGGGCAATGCGTAAATTAGTCACGTCCACATTATGCTCTCTAAAGCCTTAATGGGAGCTGGTGATGCTTTGAAGCTAAAAAAGCTTACAGGACTAATGGTCACCCCTCTTCTGTTCTAATGTCCTAGACTAATCCAAGATGGCAGCCCCTCAGTAGAGTAGGTGTTTAGCAAAAGGATCTTTCAGGTGTATAATTCATTAACAATACATTAATAATTAATTTTTATTAATTTTTTTATTTTAAAAAATTTTTTATAAACATATAATGTATTTTTATCCACACGGGTATAGGTCTGTGAATCACCAGGTTTACACACTTCACAGCACTTACCATAGCACATACCCTCCCCAATGAATAATTAATTTTTTATGGACCAAAGTATTGTTACTGGAGATGGGAGTTCTCATTTAGGCATTCTTCTGCCTGATGCAAAGCTCAAGAATAAAACAGCAACAATATTGCCCAAGAATTTGGAGAGCTAGTTCCTTTTCTGTGGCAACTTCATAATCCTCTTGTAGGGCTTCATTGAGTCTTACTCAGACTCTGAGATTGTAACCTGGAACTTTGAATGCTTTCAAGCTGCTATGCTCTCTCCCGCTCAGCTTCTACCCTCAATGACTCCAAGAAAGAATTCCTCAAAGTTGGCATCCAGCAAATGCCATAGCCCAGACCTTAATTCATCATCTGAAAGACCTAGTCTTAAATACTTCTTCAAGAAATCTTACATTGTCTACAATGCCCAATCTGAATTACTCTGGTATGTGGGATTTGCCTTTAACTGATAGGTAAATTGATCTATTTATTCAGACCTTAATCTGTGCCAGACGCCACGCTCTAAATTGCAGAAGATACAGACAGAATATTTTCTGTTTGTCAGCTTGTGTTCTAGAAGAGCAGACAAGAAAGAAAAGTATCTTTAATAAATGTACTAGTAGAGAAGGATAAGAAGACATGACAAGGTCCAGAAATGCCTGTAATGATAGGGGCTTGGAAGAAGAAACCAAGGCATACTTGACTTAGTAAAAGAAAGGCAAATCTCTTACCATTCGGTTCCTCCCATCTCCAACCGCATTCAGAGTGGTATCCTTAATGCCTCATGAGATCCCATGCTTTTGGTTGTACATATCCACCTCCAGTAACTTTGCCTGTCTGAGCACTAATCATCCTGCTAGGTTCATGGAGTTCTCACAACCAATGAAATCTTCCCGGCTATTCAAGCCCTACCAGACCATCCTCCCCTCCCCACTCATGTTTAATGAACTCTCATTGTATTCTTAGTCTGTTCCATGTAATCTTAAAAAAAATAAAGAATGGTTTGTGATATTTTCTGATTACTTCACTGTGAATAACGGTCATCTCTTACTATGTGTGTGTGTGTGTGTATATATATATATATGTATATATATATACATATATATATATATTTCTCAAGGGTTAGCACTGTGTTTTCTTCCTCGTGTTTTTTAGGCCTCTAGTTTAGCATCATGTACATTAAAATCTATACACATTAAATTATAATTCGTCTAGGAATATACATATACAACGTATGTTTGTAATATGCATGTATATTAGGACTTTCTAGTTGGTGTTTTCACTTGTTTTATTTGCCAAACTGAATGAGCAAGTTTTCTAGGCTTCCAAGAAATCCCTATTGCTCTATTTGGAATAGTGGCTTTTTTCTAAGATTCCCTGTCTGTGAAACATCTCAATATGCAAACATTTTTCTTTTACTCAAACGACTATGATTTGGCATTTTAACATAATTTACTGCAAAAGGGAGTTGAAAGGGAAACAGTTTTTTTGTTTTGTTTTGTTTTTTTCCTGAAACAGTAGCTGAAAAAAGGCAAACAAACTTTGGTGATACACAGAAAAGGAAAAATAAATAAAATACATTACACATTTTTGTTTCTTCTAGTTTCCAAATTTTAAGCCAATTATCTAGTAAACTGGCAATATCTAGAACTGTAATGATGAGAAAGAATATTGTCAAAATTAAAAAACATACCACATAAATGATATTAAAAGCAATCATACACAATTAAAAGCTTTACAAAAATGCAAGTATTTAAGCATCCATTATTAAAACTGACTATGGACAGAATTCACTGTGACCACCCAAAACATGCTAGATAAACATAAAAGCAAACAAACATAACAGCTTTTACAAATACATTTCCTTTGAAAAGCAGGGTTTCTAAGTATATCCGGAAAGGGGGATGGCGATCGAAAAATAATATAAAAGCCAAATGCAAGAACTATTTTTTAGCTATGCAAGTTCAAAATGCAGATGTCTGTGATCACTGTATTGATATCATTAATATTTTCCCCAAGTTTATCAAATGGGAAAACTTACTCTACCCAACATAACTCTTAAGGACTAATAGCAATGGAGATGTTAAAAAATTTTGTAGTGTTTAACCACATGATATGAGCCATATTTATCATCATGAAAAAACGAAAATATTGTATGCACTCTTCCCACAAACTAGTGATTACCGAAGGTCAGAAATTAAAGGTTAGTAGTTCCTTTATTCCTTATGATTGGCAGTCCTAGGCACTTCTCTCAACACAGTGAATGACTTTCAAATACGTGTGTTAATTATTCACTTTTGCTTCTCCAAAAAATGCAAGTGCTTTCTCATGACATGTTTTCAGTCAGACTGTTCAGCGTCTCAAGAGCCTTTGCTGGAGAGATTCTTCTGGATGATCAAGCTAGGAAGTACGACGTCCTAGGGACACTAATCCCCCTGCAGTTTAGCTGATTAATGCTTAAATCACTTTAACCTGAAATATAGGTAATTTCCCAACACTCATACCTAAGTTAAAGAACACTTCTTTCACACACACCCATTAGTTCCTTTATCCACTTGTTCATTAAACGAAAAATTATAGGTTTACTATGGACCAGGTGCCCTGCCTAATGTTGTATACAAACAGCAGTGAAACAAAAGACAAAAAGGAGACATTGGCAAAGTCTACACATCATGGGAGCTTGCTTGAGCTTATTACCTAATAGGAGAAATGGATCATAAAATTATAATAAATTTGGAAATACGCTATGAAGGAAGAATCAGGCTGCTCTGGGATAACAGAGGAAATATAATGTAGGAAAGGTGTCCAGGAAGGCTTTTTTTGAGGAGGTGACATGTAAATTGAGATCCTAATGACGAAAAGCATGTGAATAGAAGTGGATGCATTAAAAGAGCCAGAGAAAGACGGTTGGCAAGATGGAAACTGGAGAGTCATCAGCAAACTGGTCATGCAGGATAGTGACTGGGCTTTATTCTGACAGCTGCAGAAAATCCCTGAAGATGTCAGCACCACCATTACTGCTTTGTTCTCCTATTCACAGGAGTCCTGTGGGGGCTGCGTGGAGGCGCTAAGGAGAGGAGATAAACCCAGAGCCCAGAGGAGGGTGCTGGAAGGTCCCGGCAAGCACTGATGGCAGCTTATGGAGGAGGATAGCGGAGGGAAGAGGCTGGAGTAGATACATTTGGTTGGTGGCTAAGGGGAATCAGTAGGACTTGGTAACTGATGGAGAGGAGGGAGGAAGGAAGTGAGACTGTGCCAGGACTACCTCTGGTTTCCAACCTGCAAGTATGGGGAAGGTGGTGCTTTCTCACAAGTGGGGAGTGCCCTCCACGTGTACAGAATTCAGGTGGTATAACAGAGTCTCAGCTTCAACATGAGGAACCCATGCAATTTTAGGTATTTGTTTTCATTCTCATGCAAGTGGGTTTGGATAAGAAATTGTATGGTTTTCGGTAAAATTAAATTATTTCAAACATCAAAAATAAATGAAAATTGTATATTAATGTGAAAATACGCTTATAATTCTGCATGGTTTGCCCATCAAAATGTTATCTGGGATTTGCTGTAATACTAAACTCCACCAAGACTTTAACATAAACAGAACCCTCCCTCAAACTTGAGTCATGATATCACAAGCCCAAACACACTCACACACACATATACCACAGAAAAAGCTGTTATCCAAGGTACTCTCTGATTAGTACTCACTGTTCCCTTTGCTTCTAATATTCTCACTTTTTTTTTAAGATTTCATTTATTTATTTGACAGAGAGAGACACAGCAAGAGAAAGAACACAAGCAGGGGGAGAGGTAGGGGAGAAGCAGGCTTCCCGCAGAGCAGGGAGCCCAATGCAGGACTCGATCCCAGGACCCTGGGATCATGACCTGAGCCCAGGCAGACGCTTTACCGACTGAGCCACCCAGGCGCCCCCTCACTGTTTTTGACATAAGAATACTAACCAAACATAAACAAGTTGATCTTGGGGTCAGCAGGGAAAGGCAGGCTGGTGAGGGGCTGGGGTGGGGGCAGCCAGAACCTCTTCAGAGACTGTTATGAGGCAGGGGCAGGCCACAGTTCTGAGTCATTTTGCTTTATTTACAAATCTTTCTCTTCATAGGAAATGTATTTCTGTTCATTTCTAGGCCCCTGGAGGATATTTTAGAGACATACCATCCTGTTACCACATAGTGGGAATAACATTTAAAATACTAATTATAATGTTTCATTTCTTGGTGCTTAAATAATTTTAAAAAAAGCCATACAGATGCAAACAATACTCTATCTTCATAATCTGCGTGGTTCAGGGAGATATGCAAAATATGAATCTTTAAAGGCAAGTAAAGATCTATTTTATAAAGAGGTACATAGGGAAATTAACTTCTGTAGCCTGCAAATGCCAGAAATAAGCTTTTGATCCCCCAAGGCAAACATTTTTTTGAGCTGTTTCCACCACATAATTGCTATGATTTTCTTAGTTACACTTTCCAGTTCCCTGCTGGTTGTTCTTTTTTTTTTAATACACATACACACACACACACACACACACGCACACACACACACTTATATAAACCTACTTTTACTTTCAATTATGTTATTACAGAGATGAGAATCAGGTCTAATTAAATAAGAACATGACGACGATAGTCATTCCTTTATCTGTATAAACTATAATTTTGCTGCTTTTGTAGTAAGCGCCAAGGTAAAGATAAATGTAGCTCACTAGGTCCACCAGTTGACTAGAAATAAAGGTCAGCATCTTTACACCTTCTCGTTCATTCATACCACTTGCCTGCAAGTCTCCCTCTGTCACCCTTGGATAAACATTTATTGAGCATCTACTACACTGAGTATGTACTAGGTGCTAGGCATTATGGGTACAGAGGCTATGGATGCAGAAATAACCTAAACCGAGTTCTACCCTCAAGGCAAATGGCTGAAAGGGTGGATTTCGTCAAAATGAGACAAGATAGGAATGGAATGTACTGTTGCTTTTCCCCCAATACCAGATGCAGTTGAAGGTATTCATACATGCAAGCAGGTACAGGCGAATTTCCAGCCTTTCCCTAACCCTTTATATGACCCTGGTGATATAATGTAATTGTTATGTAATATGTAATTTGTGTAATACATGCTATATATAATTTGTGTAATATACGTAATTGTTATGTAATATGTAATTTACTACTATTTTTGAGCTATGCAAATACTCTGAAAGTATATAGAATCATGGCCTTCCTGGCCTGAAAGTTACTTAGAATTATTGAGTCTGACTCTCAAATTTAGAGGATAATCTACATAAGTGATCTTTACACGGTTGGGCAACTGAAGCTCTCAGGGTTTACTTTCTAATTATCAGTAATATATGTATTGTTAATAAAGCTTCAGATCCAGGAAAGTGGACGTGAAATCTTGGTTGTCTGTATTTCTAAACAGCTCCCTCATTAACTCGCAGCACAGTCAGTTTGGGAAGTGCTAGACTCCACTCTTTCTAAAAATCCTCAAAGAAGAATACTATGACTTCTCTATGACTTATACTCAAAATACAAAAAAAAAGCAAAAAAGCCCACATATTTTAAGATAACTTATACTTAATTTAAATGCAGTAAGTACACAGTTAATAATAGAAATAAGACAAATCAAAGAGAAAGATTTTGCCCAATTTGTGTGTTTTCAAAGACACCACTTACTACACAATTCTAATTTTCTCTGTTGCAATGATTCCATTTTATGTCTGGGTAACCACTGTCTAACAGTATTATCCACTAATTTATTAAGGCAGTCTTCTCTCTTTATCACCAAGGGAAATTCAACCCATATTTGCAGAAGTTCAAAATAATTGGGAGTTTTCAACTGTATGTCTAATACCTGAAACTTCAGGGTATTGAATACATTATTATATTAAGTAAATATATTTGGTACATTAAAATTTTAAAAATCAAGTATAAACTAGTCAAATAGCTATGTTTGCATTTAGTAACTAATTAATTCCACTTTAAAGTGGAATGGGATGCCTCAGTGGCTTAATAAGTTAAGCCTCTGCCTTCAACTCAGGTCATAATCTCAGAGTCCTGGGATTGAGTCCCACACTGGGCTCCCTGCTATGGGGGGAGTCTGCTTCTCTCCCTCTCTGTGCTCTCCTCCCACCTCAATAAATAAAAGCTTAAAAAAATAAAGTGCATATAGTTGCACTTTTATTTGAAAAATAAACATAAACCTAAAGTTCTGAAGCTCAATTATGCCATGCCATGAGTCTGAGCTCACTTTCATTTCTTCAACAGCTTCTTAACGTACACATTGCATAATGCCCATGGAATTAACGGCTTCATGTGAATCCGCACACCACACAGGCAGTTACCTGAATGACGCTGTCGTCGGGGCTCATGTCTGTATACACATAGACATTGTACGATATTTCAGGAAAGGTCGGAGTGTTATCGTTTGCATCCATCACCCAAATATTGACAGTAACTGGCTCGCTTTCTTGCACGCCATCGAATGCTGTTATCTTTGGGGAGAGAAAAATACATGTAACAGAGAAGTTGTGCGAACAGAAGCAGCACAGAATTCACTCTTAACGATTTAAGACATTTCTTATATATAATTTCAGTTTTAAATGGGTGCCAAAATGTTTTGTGGATAAAAGGAAAAAGACCTATGATAGTACATATAAGCAGAGGTGATTATAGAGGACTCTGTTTTATTTTTCATGTATCCAATTGCAAGCACATTTTAAAGAAGCAGATGTGCAAAATGTGTTAGAGCCCTGGGGTGAGCCAGTAACATCGCTGATGTTAACTGCTACTTAATTTTTTTAAATTAAAAAAAAATAGGAAGTTATTCTTCACATTTCCATATTCTGTATACAATGCCATGGAAGTGTTTATAGTCAACATACTTGTATCACACAAGAAAGTAGGTGCCCTAGAGATGTGATGTCTTCTTCTGGTAATTCACCAAGTGACAATTTTTATAGAACTTAGTGCCATTAGTTAATAGTGATATTGTAATTACATCATTAATATTTTAGGAAGGTCTGACAAACAAAATCAGTGTTATAACACCACCATCTTTGTTCTGAATGACTCCTGAAATCCACTCTGTATCTAAGTTTTACCTGTCAGGTTTCTGGAAGCTCTGGCTCTCAGAAGGAAATCCTATGTAAGTCCTACAATCTCTACTTTTCTATCAGCTCATTTTTCTCTTATATCTGAATAAAATTCATCTCAGAAAGTCATATAATACAACTTTCTTTTCATCTGTATGCACTTCTCAACTGCGCTTTTCATAGAGACACAAAAATGTTTCTATTTTTTGGTAACTATTTACAAGTACAGCTTGAATAATCTCCCCTCACTTTTCTTTTCTCTTTTTTCTTGATTAACTTAAACTAGGATCTCTCCATCAGATAATTATTTGTTTTGGTGGAGGGGGCCCTGTCCTGTGTGTTATAAGATGCTTACCAGAATCCGTAGTATCTCCCTCCCTGATACAGAATGCATCTCTCACAGTAGTGATGGCCAATGTGTTTGCAGACATTGCCAAATGTTTCCAGGGGAGGGGTGGAATGGGCTTGGGGGGCGCAGGGATCATCCCAACGGCTTAAGCCCATGACAAAATTTAAAATGTAGTAACAAAAAAAAGTTAAAATAAAATAAGGGTTAGGAAATAATTATTTGTGGATTCTAGATGATAATATCTCAAATTTAAGTCAATCATGAGTATATGGTGAAAAGCAAGACTCCTATTTTCCTGTTTCCATCTTGAAAATTATTTCTCCTCTGTTAGATAGTTAACACAGTTGCACAAACTTATAAAACAGAAAAAAAATACATGTGAAGAATTTTATTATTGAGAATCTTAATTCTCAATTCCTTGAAAATATTGCATTTTCCTCCTAAATTATTGACTTCTTCAGTTTTAAATAGATATCTTTCTGTTACACACACACACACACACACAAATGTGTATATGAAATCTTTTTACCGAAAAAGTGTAAGTCTGCTGTTCTTCCCTGTCCACTGGCTGAAGTAAGGTGAGGTAGCGAGTGATGCCAGTTTGTGTAACGGTGAAGACTGAGGTGTAATCATTCAGGAAAAGGTGAAGCTCTGGGTCTTTCGTCTTTGAAAAAAGAATGCCATTATTTAAAATGTTGAATACACAATATAGCTATTAGCTCATTAACTGGAGATTAATTTTGCAAATCTATTACAAAACTATGCATGACTATAACAGTCCAAAGACAAGATAGGTTTCACCAGACATTCATTCATCACTGAGCTGAATTATGCAAAGACAACGACCACTTTTGTGGAAAACACCATAGCAGAGTGAGTACAAGAACACTTAATGTGAATAAAAGGAAAAGAATAGGATAGATAACAATCCAATTGAATACATTCATTTTGGTTATTTAATATCAATATTCTCCAGAACTTCATCAGACTTGAGGAATAAGAAATAAATACAAGAAAACTGGAGCCCAAAATTTTAGCTGTAGGATTGTACAACTACTTCATTTGTAGTAATAAACTGCACATACGCCTATTACTATTCTGTTTTCACATTTCATGTAAAATAAATAAAATTGGTTATGTATAATTCATTACCTATAAATATCATGCTTGCTTTTTCTTATTTTAATGCTGCAAAAGCTCTCCAAAGGGAAACATAAAGTTTATTTTAATTTAAAAATTTCAGATGATTAGATTGAAGATCTATGAATTGGTTGCATTGTGTCCAATAAGAGTTCAGAAAAATGACATATACCTAAAGAAGAAGGGGTTACAAAAGCTCAAAACAGAGATAATTAACTATGCATTGTAAACCATTCAGTCTTACTGCCCTCCTGAAAGATAAGATATTAATCTCTGCCTCTTAGAGAAAGAACAAGGATGTAAGTGGGGAGACATGGACTGGTGTCTGGTGGTACAGTAAGAAGGCAGGTGGGGAAGAGAAATGAATAGTGGGAAACAGGACTATGGACAAAGCTTTACGAAAACAACATCAACAGACTTGACACAGGGAGGTGAGGTTTTCTATAGGTTTTGGCATCTATAAAAATATTGTGCACTAAGGGGAACCTGTAATATATAACAGGCTTCCAGTTATGGAATGAGTAAGTCCTAGGATGAAAGGCACAGGACAGGGGATAGTCACTGGTCCTGTAAGACCACTGTGCAGTAACAGATGGGACCTACTCATGTGCTGAGCTCAGCATAACATACAGAGAAGTTGACTTGAAACTCATGTCACAGCACGTGTCAACCAGACTTAAATGAAAAAAATACATATGATGCATAGCACAGTGTGAAATATAATCTAATATCATAGAGTACTTTTCCAAATCTGAAATCAGGGGCTGAGGGCAGACTATAGACTTTGGAATTGCTAAAGACATGTTCATTTGATTAAAATGTTAGAACTGACCTTTTAAGAATTTCTATGTGTAAGTGAGAAAGTTGAAATGTGTCCTACTATATTAAAAGGTAGGCAGGGCTTGATCCACAGATACTGTAACCTATATACCTTTTTAAAAATGCAATAGGTATGTTTCAAACAACTTTGAAATGAATGGTTTCATTTGAACTGAACACAAGTTCTATATTTGTAACATCTCATTAGGAGATAGCATTTAGGTATACTATTGTAGCTTCTATGTCCATGATTGTGATGTCAGTTCAGTATGTTACATTTATTGATCCTGGAACAAGAAAAAATAATGTTATATATAATAATTTCCACTGGTTTCTTGACTATAAAATAATCAAGGTTGTTAAGAGTTGTGAAAAGTCAGAGGCTTTCCTTGGATACTTTCAAGCAGGAACCTCAGGCTCCATGCCAGGGTCATGACCCCCATTGGTCAGCATGGCTAGCAGGTGGGGTGTTTGGATAATCAAGCAAGTAAGTTAATAAGTTAAATTGTTTGTTTTAAAAATAGATTATAAAATGCATGTAAACTCAACATATCTTGAACCACATTTTGAGGTTGCTTCTTACTGTATACTTTAAAGTCAACTGTGATAAAATCCAATGATTAATTTTAAATGAGCAGAAAAGTTAGAATGCAGTTTCAATGAACAGCAACCACAAAAAAACCCTAAATAAGTAGGAGTGTCTGTCATTTTTAAATGTGTGTTCTTGATTTTACCAATCAAGGTAAAATCACTAGCCTGTTAAATTCATTTATTTTTTTGTGCCTCTGAATTTACTCATAATGGTGCTGAAGAATAGCTTCCTTTGTTCAGACTTGAATCACCCAGTAACTCAAAGTGAGTAAGCTCTGCTATGGGACCTGATAAAGCAAATATTTACTTCTTTCCCTTTATTCAAGTACTTCAGTCATTCTTTACTTGCTTATAACAAACATTTTCCCAATTTCTTTTCTTCCTTTCAACTGGAGCCTCTGTTAGTAGAATTGTTAGGTATATTCATGCATATCCTCAACATATGTTGTCGGCACTTTTTTTTAATGCCAGGTATTGTGAGGGTGCAAAACTGCAGTGAATGTTGGCTTGTGAACCAGCATGTGCATATGTAAAACTGCATAATATGCTTGTGTCCCAAACAACATAGACCCTCTCCCAGTTGATGGAAGATGCAAGTTTTTCACTGTCAAAGGCTTCACATTTGAACACAATATACACACCAGGACCTCATAAACAGACACTTGTATTTGATAATTAGAAACATTAAAGACCTTTGGATAATTTGTCTTCACTTCAAGTCCTGTTGTAATAACTGGGGAGTAAAGTAACACTTCCTTCCCAGACATGCAGATTATTTTTTTTTTGTAAAGAGATAACATAACACAGAAAGCTACAATTGTCCACGACATCTGTTAGTTCATTTTAATCTGTCCTGCTCAGTTGACCTTTGATTAAATTTTAACTTGCAAATTTTATGAACATGTCACATACCAACTTTTTAAAATCTATATATTGGATCTGTAGAAGCCATTGGTGAATATATGGATGCTTCTTTGAGACAAGAAATTTAAGAATACATATTTGGAAATATTTAGCTAGTTGTTACTCAAAGCTTAACACTTGGATTTATTTTTAACACTAGTTTCAGGTATGGTATATTATGAATTGGTCAGTAGTGGTTGTCTTCAGAGAAACTTGTTCAAAAAGGTTCAGCTCCACACTTAGAATCTTTTAGAAAGAATACTGTGATGAATTATGCATGGTTGTCATGGACTGAAAAAACATTTAACAACTGAATAATCTTTGCTAAAGTTCAGCTGCACTTTGGGTTCCACACAATTCATTCTCCCCTAACCAATAACATGAGGAAAATACATTTCAAGTACATCTACAAGCATATACATATTTATGGTAATTGTAGATTTCTGTATAAGTGATCATGAATTAACAGTCTACTTGTTGTAGTAGAAAATCAAAAAAGAGCTAAGAAATAACCACAGCAATTCACAACAGAACAAACTCAAAACAAACACCCAGTACCTACAGGAACTCCACCAGGTGGGACCTATTTGCAAATTTAACATCAAGAAAAAACAATGTAAGCATACATGACCACAAACACACATGTGGCATACAAGTATACACTAGTGAGAAACAGACAGCAATGACGTTTTCTAGTACATTTAAACTAATAACTTTTTTCAAGGCGTATTTTTGTCTTCATACTCTGACATAACTTACATACAATAGCATATCAATATGTATAAAGCATATAAGCACATATCAGCACCTTGAAGTGTTTTGTACTGGATTCAAGGATGCCTTTATCTCGAAACAGTAACACTTTATGCAGGAACAGGAACCCCGCTGGAATTGTTAAGTGACTCACCACCTTTCTATAAGCCGAGTAAGTAACCTCTGTTGATTCCTGTTCCTCATTACTTACTTATTTTTTTGTAACCAGAATTCAAGAACTAACTTCTGGTAGTTCTGCTTCTGAAAACCCAGTGGTTTCTGACATCCTCCTGAAAACCTTGGCCATGTCTTGCTTACCTATCTTCTGAGCTATTTTGAAAGTATAAGCTAAGAGTACTTGAAAAAAAAAAACACATAAAGGTGATTCATATCTCTCTCTGTATATAATATATGTATCTATATGTTGCTATTTATAAAACTATAGAAAAGAGACACTAACACAATTTTTTTACTTTTTTTTCAGGTTCATTGTGACTCTTAAGATTCTCTCTGACTCAGAATGTACGCCATTAATAACACCACAACTTACCAATCCTTGCTACTGTGTTTTAAAACTTTATCTTATTTTCCCCTGAGTTGAAGGAAAGAAACATACCTTAATTTTTAGACAAATAATCCATGTCTGTTCTCCTTTTGGCATATGCCCTGTGGCACAGCTATTCTTGAAACAACTCAGGAAACTGATTCCTACCGTGAGGACTTCTTTTCATGCCTGATACGGAACCTCCATTTCTGTTAGTAACGCCTGCATGTGGTGACATGTCTCTGTCTTTATTCTTAAATCCTATTAGCCCTGTGCTGATTGATTTCACTAATTCTGACATTCATAAACAGCAAGAATTTACCATGTAGTAAAATTCTTGCCTGTGAACTACCAGGGCCTTAAAGTTTCTTTTGTTAACACAGATTTTTTTTTCTTTTTTTGTCAGAGAGAGAGGGAGAGAGAGAGAGCGAGCACAGGCAGAGTGGCAGGCCGAGGCAGAGGGAGAAGCAGGCTCCCCGCCGAGCAAGGAGCCCAATGTGGGACTCGATCCCAGGACGCTGGGATCATGACCTGAGCCGAAGGCAGCCACTTAACCAACTGAGCCACCCAGGCGTCCCGTTAACACAGATCTTAAAGTAACCTAGCAATGAACATATTTTACTTTTTAAAAACAAACAGTCGTTGGTCTGGAAAAAGAGATTCAGAAGTGATTCAGAAGGACATCAATATATCTTGAAACATATTAATGACAATTATACGAATTTATTCTGTGTGCTGCAAATGAAAGCTGTAAGGAATACTGGATGAGTTGCAAGAAGGTTAGTTCCAATTCAATATGATGAAGAGTTTTCTAGGAATTAGTCATCCAACCATGGGATAGGGCCATGTTATGACACACTTAAATCAATATCACTAGAATTTTTGATGCATGTATTAGATGTTCTCATCCCTTTACTCATGCTTGAATGCATGAGCTCATTAAACAATCACTAGAACCTATTAAGTTCTGGGAACTGCATTAGATCTTCAAGATACAGAAGTGACTGAGATGTAGGCTCTATCCTCCATTTACATTCAAAGAGGGAGCAAGGCATCTACGATGACGTGAGTAGAGCACTAGAGAAATGCACAGAGGTGAGAAAGGCAGCTTATCTGGGAGGAAGCAGAGTCTGGGCAAGATGCTTGGATGAGGGAAAGTCTGAGTGGAATTCTAAACACTGAGCATAAGTTGTCCAAGTCAGCTTGGGAAATGAAGGATGAAAGATTTCAAAAGATGAAAATGTCATAAATAATGGAAATGAGATGAGAAGCAGGTTGACATGTGCAGGAGGCTACAAGTAATTGTTAAAGGTAACAGGTGAGCCAGGGAGTTTGAGCACATGACGGGGTAGGAATGCTCAGGCATCGAGCGACACTAGCCATTCTCTTGTGCGGGGGACGTGATGTCCCACCAGCATGCTAGGCAGACAGGTGGCACAGTCCCAGGTGAGCTCTCAAAGAGATCATCGTTAGTGGCCGGGTGAGAGAGAGGCCTGACTCAGAAAAAAATACGATGGCAAGCATATCAGGAGGCAATTCTAATGAGAGGCGAATAGGGTGATGGTTGTAAAGATGGGAAAAGAAAAGAGCGTAGTGAAACATTCAGAGGACAAAATAAGAAGGATGTGAAGATTGTCAGTTGTATGTGATAGTTTAGAAACATTTATAACTAGATTAGAGATACTGGTTCCCTTTCAAGGCACCTCATGGCACTCATTGTTGTTAACTTCAGAAAGAGGATGAGCCTAAATAAAAACGAGTGGCCAGATACACAGTGTTCAAGCATGTGATATTTAATGAGATGTGGTAATGGTGCCACTCTCCATATGTATGGCCTCATCTATGGGAACGGTCCTCTCCCCATCCATCCACGCCAGCCCTGAGTAAAGGAGCAGGCCAAGGCAGCAATTATTGACCTTTGGATCACAGGTGATTAAGCAAAAGGAGCAACTGGTGAATGAGAACCCCTCCATATGCTACAGCCATTACACGGTAGGACCAAGAGTCAAACAGGGCTGTTTAACTCCAAAGCACAAACTCCCCAGAACCACAGCCCGCTGCCCCACCCCTGGAAACACTCAGAGCATTTAATAGGCTCACTGGAATTGTCAGCACTCAGAGCACAATGCTAATCATGTTTCCCAGGTGTGCTAGACCCAGGAGCTTTCCCACATGCCTCAGTGACACCCTGCAAGTCCCACCGTTCTTGATAGGTTCTTAGAAGCAATCTGAAAATCTTTAAAGTGAATGACAATCCAGAAAAGTTGGCATGTACACAAGCTAGTGTAGGGCTTAGTGTGCAACCATTCAGAAATATAAATACATTAAGCAAAATAATATAATAATAATAATAATAATAAATACATCAATGAGTACAGACATGTACATTTTGCAATTATGGAGAAAGTAAAACTTCTTCAGGATTTAGCCTTTTTTTTTTTCTTCTTCAGGATTTAGTTTTTTGTTTTTTTATTTTTCTTCTTCAGGATTTAGCTTTTGCTTACCACTGTGTTCATGAAGGTGTGACATAAACCATGATAATCTCCCAAATTAGCTAGTCACTGCTCAAAGTATGATTATGCATTCCAATTTAAAAATGAAATAGGAGCCATACCAAAATTTATGGGACAGCACTAGTCCTACCAGTAGCTTAGCCTATATAAAACATATTAGGGTGGCTCTGAGTTTTCTAGCAAGGATTCACTAAATGAAAACATTCAGGGGATCCCTAACCCCTTAAAACTAGGATGGGAAGTTGTGCATGGATATGCACTTTTCTGGAAGAAAGTCTGTAGCATTCCCAGCCGTTATCATAGTCAAATTAGAGCCAGACCGTAGCAAAGAGATAGGGGCTTTAGTTTGGTGTTTAAAATCAAGGACTTCACTTCCCACAGACCTTGGCTCAAGGACCAGCTCCACCATTTGTGAACCCTGTGATCACTGTTAGGCATTTAAAATAGCTTCCATTTCCCCTTCTGCAATATGGGAAATTGCATCTATTATGTTTGCCATGAGATTTAAGAGAATTAATACAAGATAAAGCAATTACTATACTGTCTGGCAGGTACTTAGAACTCAGTGACAGTTACTGCTGTGATATTTGTGACATGTGATAACATGATGAGATGGAAGAGGAGAGATAAAAAAGACAAGAATGGTGGATGAGAGAAGAGAAAGGACTGGGAGGCAGAAAGGAATCTGGGAAGAGGAGTGTGCACATGGAGTTGTCACAGCCTTGGTGAAGTGTTACACACTTTTTCCAGAAAGAGAAAAAAAAAGTCTGGAAGTTCATTTACCAGACAGATGACAAACCCCATGGAATGAGATCTGGGGGACACTCCACAGCTGCACTGTCCAATTAGTGACAGGGGGTGCTTTACACCTAAGTTAATTAAGAAAACATTAAAATGGGGTTCAAGTCCAGGTCACACTAAGCGCTGCACACGGGGCTCGCGGCTCCTGGGGTGAACAGCACGGCTGCAGAACACCTCCATCCTCATGGAAAGTCTTACCCGACAGCCCCAACAGGACTCTTTTCTGCCCCTTCTCCCCTGCTGGTGACAAACTTCTGCCATGAGGCCAGCAAATTTGGCTCCAGTGGCTCGAGAGTCCTTTCCACTTCTTTAATACATGATGCCAAAACCTTCCAGCTCCAATTCCTTGTTTTTCCTTCCCTGGAAGTGCTCTGACTGGCCTGGTATAGATTTTCTGTCTGTTCTTTACAACCAGAGAGGGACTGAAGGGGGAAAATAGGCTGACCTGCCCAGCCTGGAACATTTCCCAATGTGTAAGCTAGTGTCACCACCACAGACCACTATGCGTGGAGCAGACCATCTAAGTTTCAGCACAGCCACCAGCAGAAGTAGGAGCAAATCAGCTGCCCCCAAATAACATAGTGTCAGCAAAATCCCCCAAATCAAACTCCAGCACTGCCTTTGTGTTTTTGTAGACTCACTGTCTAATGCCATAACTGTTCCCTATCAGCAACTGTATACACAGTTTTTAACCCATACTAATAAAAAAGATTCCTGGGGGTTTAGCAAACTATAAATGAAACATTTGTTTTCTTCCCTATACCCAGTATCTATAAAACTGAAAAAAAAAAAGGTCGCTGAATTCAAATATGCTCTTTTCTTACAGTATTCTTGATGTGAAATGAAATTATAACACTAAGATTCTCATTTATGAGACTCTTATTCACAAGGACTCTGTTCTCTATTCCATAGCTCCCATCACGATGTCTTTGTCAAAGTTCCTGTTGACATAAATATAATAAGTTGCATCAAGGAAATAAGAACAACATTTATACTGAGCTTACATCTTCTATATCCTTGTCCAGAACCACGATTCTCAGAGGGGAGGTCAAGTTCAGACTGTCAGAGATGGTTGCTCCCACGGGGGCGGATTCCAGGATATAGCCTTGATAGCTGGGCATTGTGAAATATGGACTCTGATTGTTTTCATCCAGGATTTCAATATGGAGACTGGCGAAGGCAGGCAGAGGATGGCCATTGTCCTGTTCAGCCTAGAAAATAATTTTTAAAAAGGTTAAAATGTTGTATGTTCTTGGATCATCTTGGAGGCTCACTTTCCATACTATTTATGAGAGTTCTTTTTAGAATGGGTGTCAGTACAGAAAGAAGAAATGCTTTAGAGTTGAGGGGCCCTTAGAAAGCATAAATGAGGAACAGAAAGTCCACAGAGGCTTCATCAACTTTTGGTCTCCTGTCCTAAAACTCAGCATATATTTAAAAATATATATATATATTAATAATCATTGCTGTGAGTTATTGTATCTATTGCTGAATGTTGTTAGAAGAGATAACTGTGGGCTCCTGGGTAGCTCAGTGGGTTAAAGCCTCAGCCTTCAGCTCTGGTCTTGACCCTGAGGGGTCCTAGGGTCCTGGGATCGAGCCCCGCATTAGGCTCCCTGCTCAGTGGGGAGCCTGCTTCTCCCTCCCTCTGTCTGCCTGCCTCTCTGCCTACTTGTGCTCTCTGTCTGTCAAATAAATAAATAAAAATCTTTAAAAGAAAAATAAGAAGAGATAACTGTGCTTTCATACAAGTAGACAGAAAACCAAGAAACAAAGACATGTGGTTCTGCCTATGGAAAGTCCTCAAAAGCATCATATATGGGACAGAGATGATTTCAATGAAATACTTTTAGTAGCTGTAGAATTTCAAATATTATTTAATTGCATGTTATTCAAGTAAAATTAATATTCATGTCCTAGAAGTGTGTTTGTTTTCCTGTTTTTTTCTCTTCAGTTTAAAAAATTGATGACAATTTATATTTCTAATATATTTTCTTTCCATGGCCATGTAGTCACGTTGGGAATTGGGGAACACCAACCCTTGACTTTCTGTTTTATTAGGAAAATTTGTCTTATTCTATTGCAATCCAAAAGTTTTATTTGAGAGAAGATTTCATCACAACTGAGTTCTGGAAAATTTCCTCCACCTGTTAGGCAAAACCTTGATACAACCCAATATAATGTATATCTATTAAAATAAATTCAAAGTCCCCATTGTCAATTTTTATTGATGAGTTTTCCCTATAACCACAATAGTTGTATTTTGAAATCAATTCCAGGTGAAAGTTAAATATTTTACATTAAATAGTGGAGTGCTTTCCTGGATGAAATAATAACATTTTGGTTATGAAAATTTATAAATAGTTCAGATAGATATCTCTGATTTTTCAACCCAGAGGCAAGAACCTAGACCTTCTAGAAGACAGTTGTGCACTTTCCTTCAATTGTAATTTAGCATTTTCATCAACTAATAGGGTAAGTAACAAATCACAGTGATGTTTGGCAAGGCTGGTAACTCTGAACCAAGAAAAATCACAATACTTTTTTTCCTTCACATTAGTATTAATATTGAAGATATTTTGAAGTATCATTTACGCTAATTACTAATTTGAATTTATGGTAATTAATAAAGTCACTATAACATTAGGTTATTTAAAGCATGGATAAAAACTATTTTTTTTAATATTTTGGTAACTCCATCTCAATGAATTAGATTCCCTCTATAACATTATGCCATTTATTTTGTGCATTTGAATTTTCTTTGGGAATAGACTGCCAAGAGGGGTCCACGGTGTTAAATGTTCATGAGCTCCGCTCTGCACTGAGGACAACAATCCTGAAATAATGTGTAACCTTTTCTGGAATTATGTATTCCTCTCACACATAGCCCATATGTGCTGCTGACACCATGGGTAGCTCCTTCTGCGTCCAGAGGTTATGATTAATTTGTGCTGAGCCATGGACACTCTTCTAGGCTTCCCCTCTGCGACACACAGCAGGCTCCTTGAGCACAGCTGATCGCGGTGAGAGGTACAGTCTAAGACCAGAAAACATCGCTTTTATAGTGGATGAAACTAATTGGTCCATATGGGGTTCCAACCCAGCAACTGTGATCTGATTAAAGCACGAGCAATTCGTACATGCAAGTCATCCTGAACAGGACCTTTTCTCTCTCGCCTTTATTTTGTAGCTAATTATTCCAAAAGCCATTATGTCCTATCCATATGGACATACTAGTGATGTCATGAAAAGTCACAAGATCTATCATTTGTCCCCACCCCCCTCGCCCGATAAACACACACAAACACACAATTTATAGATGGTGACAGGAAAACAAAAAGCCAAATTTTATCCCGGTGAAAGAAGTTTATGTTTTACATTCAGCTCGTAGGTT
>PISX010017775.1:0-42441 GCA_004024625.1 Mellivora capensis | reverse complement strand
GCCATCATTTGTTATTGTCAGTGTTCTGGATTTTAGCCATTCTAATAGATATATAATCACTTCTTAAGAAATAATTTTAGCTTGTTAGTAGGGTTCAGTTGACTAGATTTGGCAAGTCAGCTAAAAGTTATCATCCAAGTAATGTTAAAGCATTAAGAGGATTTTTAAAAAGAAAGTTTGTGACCTTTTCCCCCAAACAGGTAGAATCAATAGGTCCATGATCATTTCATATGCAGTATCTCATGAGACTTTATAATCCTAAGAAGTGGAAATTTCTGCTCTGTGAGCTTTTACTATGAAAGAGGGGTAAAAACTGTAATATAGAGGACAAAAATGGAAAATTTAAAATATGATTTCTAACAAGAGACACTGTGGCAGACAAGATTCTACAGTTAGAGAATGCAGCTGAGATTTGGCTGATCATGAAATTAGATGTTGATAATTTGTTTATTCTAAGTATCGTTTTAGCCTCTGATATGTCAAGTGCCATTCCATTGGTTTTAAGAAAGCACTTTAACAGTTGAAAGTCAAGTACCAATGGAGAACCTAAAAGTCATATTTTGTTTTAGAATTTTTAACTAATTGGACAAATAATTTAAAATATCCCTATCAACCAGTGAGTTAAAATGTCACATAGAGCCTCTTTGATCACATTAGGCCTAACACAGGAGGGGAACAAGACTTTACAGCCTTTATTTAATTAAGTGTTATCTTCACAGCATTCCTAAATGCTCAGAAAGCTAAAAGATACATTTCGACCTTCACTCTTTCTCCAAATTGTCTTTTCTACAGAAGCAAGAAAAATGAAAGACATGTTTCTTAACTACCACATGCTGCTCAGAGCACCAGTTTGTGAATTTTTAAGTAAAAATGGAAATTGTTTTTATTTCTGATTTTTATTTCCAAGTTGTATGCCCCAAACCTGTGTGCCTTCTGATCAAAAGTGACAGCTAGAAGTAGCAATGACATACTGTGTTACACTCAGCACATCTCCAGTTTAGGAAATTAAAAAACAAAAACTATGCAGACAGGGGTGGGAGGACTGCCAATTGTCTTTTTTCTTTTCCTCTACATCCAAGTCTAAATAAAAGTAAACCTAATTGCTGTGAAAACAAACAGGATTCAAAATAAATAAATGAATGGGGTTAGGAACCCCTATACGCATTCCTTTTGCCCCTTTCTTGAGTATTCTGTCTCACTCTTTCTAAATTATCCCCCACCAAAAATAAAGAAAAAAAAAAGCCACAAACAAGATTGGGGAAAGTTGAAAAAAAATTCTCAAAGGATTATCTGATTTGTGTTTTCATCTGTAAAAACCAAATTGCCTTTGAACTTAATTTCTTTACACAGAGCTACAGAGGCATCATTTAAGTAACTTGAAATTACATCAAATACTGCTGACATGCTCAGTTTACAGATTAGTTTGATTACATGATTTCCCAGTGAATACTGAAATACATCATCCCCTCATTCTTATGAGAAAGAAAAGGGATTCATCATTCCCTATTTTTTTTTTTTGTATTTTAAATTATTTTTTAGGGGGATATTATGTTTCTTCATAAATAAATGCATGCAAGGGCGCCTGGGTGGCTCAGTGGGTTAAAGCCTCTGCCTTTGGCTCAGGTCATGATCCCAGGGTCCTGGGATCGAGCCCCACATCAGGCTGTCTGCTCAGCAGGAAACCTGCTTCCCTTCTTCTCTTTGCCTGCCTCTCTGCCTACTTGTAATCTCTGTCTGTCAAATAAATAAAATATTTAAATAAATACAGAAAAAGAAATCCTTTATTTTTATCTTGGAACATTAGAATAATACAATTTTGTCTGGTGCATGTAACAGGGTATCTAACACTGAGTTCTCCTGAAAAAAGTCTCTGAATTATATATTTGAATAAGGTGTTTGGAGGGAGGTAATCCCAAAAAGCCAAATTGTTAGATGAGAGTAAAATGCAGAAGGAAACGTGAATAAAAGGCTGTGTCAAATAGTTGGCCATCACTATGGCAACTAGTACTCTCTCACAGTTGCTCCTGAGAGGTCTTGTAGATCTCAAAACGGTCTACCCAGCTGAGGAAAACCAAACATATTTAACCATGAATTTTGTATCACTGGGTTGGCCCTGGAAGTGTTAATTACCCTGGACTTCCTGGGAACATCAGCTTGAGTGCTGATCAAGATGCTGTAGAATTCTATACACAGGGTGTCAAACATAGGATCACAGCATAAAACAAGAAGTATTCAAGATGTTCTGGGGTAAGGATCTGCTTACCGGCCTATGTAATACATCCTTTATTTATGTTTGTCAGAAGCTCCACCTGCTATTTGATACACTGTAGAAAAAGCTAGAATCATCAGATGTTAGGCCATGTGGCCTGAGTGACAGAGAAACTTTCATCATAGTTTGGATATGGAAGTAACTATAAAATAGCTTCTTCCTCAGGATCCACTTAAACTAGAACTTTTCTGAGTCATCCATTAATAAGGATTCTGCAAACTACAGCCTGTAGGCCAAATCTAGTCTGCTACATTTTTTAAAATCAAATTACATTACAACACAAATATACCTATTTGTTTATATGTTGTCTATGACTGTTTTTTGTTTTTTGCTTTTTTGGTCCCAATAGCAGACTTTTATAGTTCCAACAGAAACCATTTTGTCTGCAAATTCTGAAATATTTACTATCTTACTCTTTATAGAAAATGTTTGTTAACTTTTAGAATAAATTGAAGAGAGGAAGAATGTTCCTAAGTGTAGGATGTAGTGTTTCCAAAATGGGGGGGGGGGGTAGAATCAAATAAAGTGTCTCGTTATGAAAGGTATGTGATACCAGATGCAACAGTTTGTCTTTTATCTTAAGGGGGCTATCTTGGTATGCCAGAGACACTGAAAGCCTCTAGCAATGTGGAAGCTACCAGAATAAAGTTCACATTACTATTTTTATTAAATCCTTGACCTGACCTCAGTATATTCTTAAATCCAGACCTGAGAGAGTCTCCTTGCAAGATGGCATAGAGGCTACCTGAATCTCAAAATTCACAGAGTTGACTGATGGCTGACTTGATCACGACACTCCTTTACTCAGTGTTTCTGTATTAGTTAACAAATCGAGCCAACTCCTAATAACACCTCTCCCATATTGTTGAAGGACTATAGCTACCACACCATTCTTTTGCATTACTTCACAATCCACCACGGGTGGGAATCTTGGTAACTGTGATGCTCTTGCATGCCAGGGGATCTCACCATCCCAGTTATCAAGAACCATGTCACATTGCTGTGTAACCTGTGAGTGAGTGATCCAACTCTATAATCCCAACCTAAAGGTCTTATTATTAGGACCAAGGCAGGGGTGGAAGTGGGCATAAACTGAATTATTCTAAGCTTGCATTCTCTGAAACCAGAGCTAGAGACAAAATTATATGCATATAATTAACTTCAACATATGATCCCAAGGAGGAGTGATCAACCAGGATACTGAAGCAGAGCATGGGGTAAAACAAATGCAAAAGAGGTATCATTAACCTGGCCACTGCTATGAAAACGGTGCTTAATTACACAGTCCCATGGGACCTTTTCCGGCTCCTTTTGAAATGTGTCTGGGGAATTACATTTTTAAAATATATCAGTCATAAGGCATCTTATAACTACGATCTCAGAGCAGAACATGTAAATTTCATAGCATGGGTCCAACCCAGGGAGTCATAAAGTTGCAGCAGTGTGAATAAATAAGTAACCCCAACAATGGCTTGAGGAAGAAAGGAAACAGATGTGCCTAATGGAAGATATCTAATCCATTAGGTATGAATTTTGAATTTGTCTGTTTTGTTTTGATAAACATGGCTGAAACCAATACAACAGCTACACATTACATATCTTTAAAGTTCTAGCCAATCACCTTCTAGTATAGAGAAGTAATAACATTAATGCTACTACAAATAAACTGTAAAATATACAAAAAGTGAGCACAAGGAGTGGATTTAAAGAAGAGTCAAAATTACAGGAAGCAATGGAATGTTTTGTCTTTTGTAATTGGGTAGAGAGACTGAATACACATTTTTCTAAAGACACCAGACGAATGGTCAACAGGTACATAAAAGTGCTCAACATCTGTAAGCATAAGGGAAATGCAAATTGAAAGCACAATGAGATATCACCTCACACTTGTTAGAACGATAATCATCAAAAAGACAAGTAATGAATGTTGGCAAGGATGTGGAGAAAAAGGAACAGTCATGCTCTGTTGATGGGAATGTAAATTGATACAGCTATGGAAACAAGTAGGGAAGTTACTCAAAAAATTAAAAATGTAAGTACCATACAATCCAGCAATTCCACTTTTAGGTATATTGCTAAAGAAATGTAAACCAGATCTCAAAGAGATACCTACACTACTATGTATATTGTAGCATTATTCACAGTAAACAAGATATGAAAAAAAGCCCATCAACACATGAACAGATAAAGATGTGAGGTAGCACCTTGTCAAGAGATCAATATAGATTATTCTTGACTTCAGTCCCCCTTACAACTAGACAAATTAGAAACTAACTATAAATAAGACACCAAAGTAAAAATTCTTGCCACATAGGGGTAAGGAAGCACCCCCATGGACCACAGAGACCAAGAAAGACCGAAATAAAGGGTAAGAGGACTGGCTATATTCTGATCATGTTGCCTCCCCCCGCCTCCAGGCTGACACAATGCCACACCAAGAGGGCTCCCCTGGGTCCATGGTCTCCCAAGTGGGAAAAAGAGTTCAAGGTGGATATACAGGTCCCCCAGAGTTGTGGGTCACTTTCTGCAAGGCCTACTAGAGTCTTGCCTCACAGGGAAAGAGTGGGTAATCTGTGGGCTTGACTACTGGAGATCAGGTTCTGTTGGAGAAGGGGGTGGAATTAGCTGTGACCAGCACTCAAATCTTGATTTGTGACAGAATGAATTTCTACTTGCCAAGGCACCCAAAGAAAAATCCCTAACAATTACTTTATTCCCCTCTGTAGAGCTAAGATGGTGAACCCACTGAACAGGGAAATTGGTGTAGAGTTTCTGCGGACCTTGGAGCCTGTTCCACCACTGTACCTAGGTAAGGAAGTTAATTACTAGCTCTGTCTGTTGCTGAGTGCCACCTGAGCCCCACCTGACAAGGAAACCTGTGGCCAGAGCACCTGAAAAGCTATATGGCCCAGAACTTGAGCAGATAGACTGGCCAGCAGCACTGCCCTTTTGCAGAACCAAGCCAGAGGTCTTCTCTGACTGGGGAGCTTAGTGCACAATTCTGCCTGACTAGGGATCCTGAAGAATGAGCTTTGCCAGACTTGGGGAAGATATCTGTAGTGCCACTAAGTTATGGGAACAGCCTCCCCAAGCCCCCCTGACCAGAAAACCTAACAAGATCACCTAGATAGTTGTGTGGTCCATCCTCCAGCCTAACAGTGGAAGAGAACAAAGAAGCCAGGCCGCAGCTCTGCCAGTCTGTAGAACAAAGGCCAGTGGCTGTTTGATCAGAGAATACAGGGCAAAGTTCTGCATGATTTAGGTCCCCAAACAACAAGCCAGGTCAGTCTTAGGGTTGGTCTTCTACCCTGTCTGGACAGTGAAGTTAATTCACAAGCCTGCCTTCTGTTAGTATAGTACCCAGTTCCATCAGAGTAAGGAGCCTGACCTGACAATCCAGGCAACTTCAGAGACCATTCTCAGGAATCCACTCTTGGGCACAGAACCAAGCCAGCAGTAGTAGCCAATTGTTACCATTTCATGGTACCACTCTCCCTGAACTCAGAGCTTCAGCAGTAGCCTCAACCAAATATAGACCCTGAAAGCAAGCTATAACCGACAAAGGTTACTACCAGCTTATCTATCCAGAACCCCAAGCTGAGATGACTGCTAAGATTCTGCAAAAGAAAACCTGTGAAGCATGGAAAAGCAGACCATTTACTCAAATGTGCAGATACTGATAAAAGGAATCAAATGAATCAAGGATCACAAAGAATCAGCTAACATGATACCAGCAGAATTATTATAGCTTGCTGCAATAATTGGCCCTAAGGAAATGGACATCTATGAACTGTCTCACAGACATCAAAATAATTCTCATAAAAATTTGAGTGAACTACAAGAACACAGACCAGGAGAGAATGGGATGATATATTAATAATACTGGGGGGAAGAGCCGCGGGTGCTCGCAGCTCGGAAATGGCGGGGTCAGAGGAGTCAAGTACTGTGCTCTAGTTCTAGTTCACAGATCTGATAGGATTTGGAGCTATGGAGAAATTTTTGGTTGAGTACAAGAGTGCAGTGGAGAAGAAACTGGCAGAGTACAAATGTAACACTAACACAGCAATTGAACTAAAATTAGTTCGTTTTCCTGAAGATCTTGAGAATGACATTAGAACTTTCCTTCCTGAATATACCCATAAACTCTTTGGAGATGATGAAACTGCTTTTGGTTACAAGGGTTTGAAGATTCTGTTATAGTATATTGCTGGTAGCATGTCAACAATGTTTCGTGTTGAATATGCATCTAAAGTTGATGAGAATTTTGACTGTGTAGAGGCAGATGATGTTGAGGGGAAAATTAGACAAATCATCCTACCTGGATTTTGTACAAACACAAATGATTTTCTCTCTTTGCTGGAAAAAGAAGTTGATTTCAAGCCATTTGGAACCTTACTCCATACATACTCTGTTCTCAGTCCAACAGGAAGGGAAAACTTTACCTTTCAGATATACAAGGCTGACATGACATGTAGAGGCTTTCGAGAATATCATGAAAGGCTTCAGACTTTTTTGATGTGGTTTATTGAAACTGCTAGCTTTATTGACGTGGATGATGAAAGATGGCACTACTTTCTAGTATTTGAGAAGTATAATAAGGATGGAGCTACGCTCTTTGCGACCGTAGGCTACATGACAGTCTATAATTACTATGTGTACCCAGACAAAACCCGGCCACGTGTAAGTCAGATGCTGATACTGACTCCATTTCAAGGTCAAGGCCATGGTGCTCAACTTCTTGAAACAGTTCATAGATACTACATTGCATCGCCTTCTGTTCTTGATATTACAGCTGAAGATCCATCCAAAAGCTATGTGAAATTAAGAGACTTTGTGCTTGTGAAGCTTTATCAAGATTTGCCCTGTTTTTCCCGGGAAAAGTTGATGCAAGGATTCAGTGAAGACATGGCAATAGAGGCACAACAGAAGTTCAAAATAAATAAGCAACATGCTAGGCGGGTTTATGAAATTCTTCGACTACTGGTAACTGACATGAGTAATGCAGAACAATACAGAAGCTATAGACTGGACATTAAAAGAAGACTAATTAGTCCATATAAGAAAAAGCAGAGAGATCTTGCTAAAATGAGAAAATGTCTCAGACCAGAAGAACTGACAAACCAGATGAACCAAATAGAAATAAGCATGCAACATGAACAGCTGGAAGAAAGCTTTCAGGAACTTGTGGAAGATTACCAACGTGTTCTTAAATGCCTCGCTCAAGAGTAGAGATAATTTGGCTCTGTACAGGAAGTTTGCAAATTTCTGTACATTGTGTTATGGAAAATCTGATGATGACTTTAATTTTAAAATCTTGTAACATTTACTTACATTAAAAGTTATCTATCTTAAAAAAAATAATACTGGGGGGAAAAAAAACTGTCAACTGAGAATATTATTCTTGGCAAAGCTAACTAACCTTCAGAAATGAAGAAGACATACTTAAACAAAAGCTGAGGGAGTTCATCACCACTAGACTTACCTTACCAGAAATGCTAAATGCAGTTCTTCAAGCATACATAATGTTAACATCATAAAAACATGAAGTTATAAAACTTACATGTAATAGTAAATATATAATCAAAGTCAGAGTCTCTAATTTTGTAATGGTGGTATGTGATTCAATACAACTTTAAGTTAAAAACAAATGTATTAAAAATAAACATAACTACAATAATTTCTTAGTGGATATACAATATGAAAATAGGTAACAAGTGTTGCTGAACATGTAGAGAAAAATAAAACCCTCATGCACTGTTGTTGGGAATGTAAATCGGTACAGCCATTATGGAAAACAGCATGGATGTTCCTCACAAAATTAAAAATAGAAGTAGATTTGATTTATTGGATACATTGGATCTATATATGATCCAATAATTCCACTACTGGGTAGATCTACCCAAATAAATTAAAAGACAAATGCTAAAACATATGCACCCCTATGTTTATTGTAGCATTTTTTACAATATCTAAAATACCTAAGTATCCATCACTAGACAAATGAGTAAGGAAAATGGGTAGTATATACAATGGAATATTACACAGCCATAAAAAGGAATGCATTTGCACCACTTGAGACGAAATGGATGGACCTCGAGTGTATGATGAAAAGTGAAATAAGTCATACTGAGAATGACAAATACCTTATTTTACTTGTAAGTGTAATAAAAAAAATAAAGCAGAATCATACCAATGAGTACAAACTGATATGCCAGAGAGGAGGGGTGGGTGGTTGGAAAAAATGTGGGAAGGAGAGAGGGAGATACAGGCTTCCAGTTATGGAATGATTAAGTCATTGGTATAAAAGTCACAGCATAAGGAATACAGTCAATGATATTCTAATAGTGATGTCATGGGACAGATGGTAGCGACACCTGTGGTGAACATAGCATAATGTATAAACTTGTCAAATTACTAAGTTGTACACCTGAAATTAATGTACTATTGTGTCGACTATACTCAAAAAATTAGGTAAATTGTAACATCAATAACTTAACAGGTGTGTGACGGAAGAGAAGTAAAAGTGTGAAGTTTAGGAATGCTATTCAAGTTAATTTGTTAACAGCTTAAAATAGAGTGTAATTAATATATTTCATGTAAGCCTCATGGTAAATACAAAAGCAAAATCTGTACTAGTTATGTGAAACATTATGAAGGAGTCAAAGCAAATTTTTACAAAAAGCCATTAAATTCACAAAAGAAGACAGCAAGATCCAAAGGAACATGCATCTACAAAACGGGAAAAAATGACAACAGTCAGCTGTTACCTATCAATGACTTTAAACATAAATATATTCTGTAAAGACAGTGTGGCTGAATGGATTAAAAAATATTTCTAACAATGCATTGCCTATCAAAGACTTACTAGAACTTTAAAGACACATAGTAAAAGGGTAGAAAAAGATATTTCAAGCAAGTGATACCCAAAAGAAATCTGGTGTAGCTATAATACTATCAGACAAAGCATACTTTAACCTAAAAATGATCAAAAGAGACAAAGATGGTCATTATTAAGGGATTAATCCATCAAGAAAATGTAACAAATGTACATTTTTATGTACACAACATTGGACATCATACATGTATACAGCAAAAACTAACAACAAAAAGGTAAAAGAGACAGCAATGCAATAAGAATTGGGGACTTTTGTTTCTTTTTTAATTTTAAAAAATGACTTATTTACCTTAGAGAAAGCACACAAATGGGGGGAGTGACAAAGGGAAAGGAGGAGAGAAGGGGAGAGAGAGAGAGAGAGAATCTTCAAGTAGACTCCCTCCTGAGTGAAGAGCTCAACTGGGGAGTTGATCCCAGGACCCCAAGATCATGTCCTGAGTTGAAATCAAGAGTAGGTGGCTTAACTGACTGAGCCACCCAGATGCCCCAAGAACTGGGGAATTATAAACCTCATTTTTGACAATGGGTAGATTATCCAGTCAGAGAATTAATAACAAAAGAATAGATGTGAACACCACTCAGGTCAAAAGGACCTAATTGACATATACAAAACATTCCACACAACAGCAGTGTTCATATAATTCTCAAGTGTACACAGAACATTTTTGAGGCCAGATCATATGCTATCCCATGAAACAAGTATTAGCAGATTTCAAAAGACTGAAATCATACCAAATAGGTTTTCTGACTATAATTGGAAACAAGAAATCAGTATCAGGAGGAAAGCTGAAAAATTCACAAGCACATGGAAATTAAACAACATACCTCTGAATAACCAATGGGTCAAAAAAGAAATAAAAGGGGACTTAAAGTTTGAGACAAATAAAAATGGAAACACAATATATCAAGTTAATGGTATGCAGTGAAAATGGCTCTAATAGTGGAGTTTATAGATATAAATGCTTACACCAAAAAATAGACCTTAAATAAATGACCTAACTTTATACCTAAAGGAAGTAGATAAAGAAAAGCAAATGAAGCCCATAGTTAGCAGAAAGAAGAAAGTAATAAAAACCAGAACAGGAATAAATGAAATAGGGTATAGGAAAATAATAAAAACATCAATGAAACAAAGAACTGGGTGGGTTGAAAAGATAAACAAAGCTGACAAACCTTAGGTAGATTCACCAAGGGGGAAAAAAAAGACACAAAGTTATAAATGAAAGAGGAAGCATCACAACCAATACCACAGAAAGAGGATCTTAAAAAACTATTGCAAACCACTATATGGCAACAAACTGAATAACCTAGAAGAAAGGGACAACTTCCTAGAAACATACAACCTACCAAGACGGCATCAAGAAGAAACAACCTTTCAACAGGCCAATAAGTATCCCAACAAAGTAAATCCCTGGCTATAAATTTTCACTGGTCAATTCTACCAGACATTTGAAGAACTAACACCAATCCTTCTCAACCTTTCCCGAAAAATTCAACAGGAGAGAATACTTCCAAATTCATTTCACTGGGCCAGCATTATCCCAATACCAAAGCTGTAAGAGGGCACTGCAGGAAAACCATAGGCCAATAACCTGATAAATACAAATGCAGAAATTCCCAAAAGAATAATAACATACCAAATTCAGCAGAACATTAAAAGTATCATACACCATGATCAAGTAGGGTTCATTCCTTGGATATAAGAATGGTTCAATATAGGGGCTCCTCGGTGGCTCAGTTTGTTGAGCACCTGCCTTGGCTCAGGTCATGATCACAAGGTCCTGAGATGGAGCTCTGTGTCAGGTTCTCTGCTCAGTGGAGTCTGCTTCTCCCTTTCCCTGTGCCCTTCTCACACACGTTCATACACACACTCTCTCTCAAAAAAAAAAAAAAAAAAAGAATGATTCAATATAGGCAAATAAATCTGATAACCTATCTATCTGATATCCTACCATCTATCACCTAATCTATCCAATACCTAATATGTGTGATAAATCATTTGGTAAAAAATCATGAACATCTCAATAAATGCAGACAAACTATTAAATAAAATTCAAGATCCATTTAGGATAAAAACTTACAACAAATTAGGTATGTAAGAATATACCTCAATATAATAAGGGCTTTTATTCTCACCAAAAAAAAAAAAAGTGAAGTGCTAGATGTGTATGTATGAATTACCTAGAGAGTAGGAATCCCTATATAATGTATTAAAAAATTAAGAGGTATTAATGGAAAGTTTCAATTTGTGTAATTTTCCCTTCAGGGAAGTTCCAGTTGTTGTGGAGTTGCAGTATACAAAACTCTGAGAGGAAACTCACCACCTTTCAGGTTAGAAGACCATAAGAAAGCGGTTGGAGAAAATAAGATTGTTGAAAAGTGAAGAGAGAAGACAAAGCCAGAAAACTCCAAATGTAAAACCTACAATTACAAAATTTTTAGATGAAAATTTGATGGGATAAAATCTTTTTGATGTTGGTTTATACAAAGTTTTCTTAACTAGAACACTAAAAGTATGATCCTTAAAAGAAAAAAATAACATTTCACTTTACCAAAAAAGAACTTTTATTCTTTGAGTGATGGTGCTAAGAATAAAAACACAAGCTACAGACTGGGAGAAAATATTTAGTTATATATCTGATGAAGGACTTGCATATAGAAAATATAAAGTCCCCCAAATTTAAGGACAACACTAAAGGGAAAAAAAAAGTCACAAGGATGGGAATATTCACCACCAAAGAATCTATATGAATTGCAAAAGTGAAATGATGTTCAACATTAGTTATAAGAGATATTAAAACCATGATGATGCTTCATTATACACCAAATAGGATGCCTAGCATTTTTAAAAATGTCCTCGCTAACTATTTGCAGGAATGTGGTAGAGCTGGAACTCATATACAGTGTTGGTGGGAATGTTAAAATGAAACAGCTCTTGGGGCGCCTGGATGGCTCAGTGGGTTAAGCCTCTGTCTTCAGCTCAGGTCATGATCCCAGGGTTCTGGAATCGAGCCCCGCATTGGGCTCTCTGCTCTGTGGGGAGCCTGCTTCCCCCTCTCTCTCTGTCTGCCTCTCTGCCTACTTGTGATCTCTCTCTCTGTGTCAAATAAATAAATAAAATCTTAAAAAAAATAGAAACAGCTCTTTGGAAAACAATTCTGCCATGTTTAAATATGTACCTATCTTAGCACTTGCCATTCCAGTCCTAGGTACTTCCCAAGTGAAATTAAAAAAAAAATCCATACAAATTGTGCATGAATATTTACAGATTTGTAATAGACAAAATTGGAAAATATGTGAATGGATGAACAAGTTGTGGTATAGTCACATGATAAAATATTACTAAGCAGTGGAAAAATGAACTATTAATACTGGCAACTGTATGGATGAATCTCAAAAGAATTAAGCTGAGTGAAAGTCCAGACAAAAGAGTACACATTGCATTAGTCTTCTGTAAAATTCTAGGAAATGGAAATGAATGTTTATTAGCAAACAGAAGATCAGCAGTTGCCTTGAGATAACAGGGGGTGGAATGGAGAGATGCAGGAGGTAGGGCTTGCAAATGGACATGAGGAAACTTTGCAGGGGTGTGTATATTTCTTAATAGTGGAGATGATTTCAGAGTGTGTACAAATGTAAAACTTAGACATAATTATCAATGTTTTACATGTTTAGTTTGTTCTATTTCCATATATTTCAATAAACATACTTAAAACGTCACACGATATAAAAAGAAAGGCTGGAAAATGCTGTTTATGCAAACTTGAACTTCAAAATATTATTTCTAGTTTTCTTACTTTAAGAATCCTGTATGGAGGCTGGAAAGATAGCAGACTAGGTGGACCTAAACTCGCCTCATCCTGTGGATACAACTAGGTATCACTAACATCAATGTAAATAGCTTTTCTCCCCCCCCCGCCCCCCCCAAAAAAAGATCCAAAGACTGGCAGAACAAACTCCACCACTAAAGGTAGAGAAGATCACAATGAAGAAGTTAGGAAGGCTAAGACTCAGTTTAAGAGCAAAACAGACAGTGGTTTTCATGGTGAGGAGGGAATTGGGGACACAGAGAAGGGCAGAAAACAGATGAGCACACTGGAGAGCCTGCATGGGGAAGACAAATTCTCCTAACACTGACCTTGAAAATAAGAGGGGCTGATCTCATTAGTTCTTACAACCAGCAAGACTTAAACCCTGGAATTTTAAATATCAGCCAGCTTGGCTCTGGGAGACCCTAGAGAGTATCAAGAAGCTGAGTCCTCACCTTTAAAGAGACAGCGAGACAGCAAGACAGGGCGAGCAGAGATAGTGTGTGGAGGCAGGAGTTTGAAAAAACTTTGTGGGCAGATGGGAGGAAGAGTTATTTATTCATCTCAGAGCATGGCCTAGAGAGACAGAGATCATGAGGAAACTTCCAAGAACAAAGGAGTTGGCAAATGCCATTTCCCTCCTCTGCTCCCCAGCATAAACAGAGCATTACCTGTGGTGACAAGCATGGTATGGACACTTGCTGCCTAACTTGCTTAGACCAAGCCCCCTCTTCCTAGGCTGCTTTGGTGGATCTGCCCTTCCCAGTCACATTTGCCTCAGTTCCAGGGCTGCAGGTCTCCTACCCCAGAAAACTGGTGCAAATCTCACTAGCACGACATCTCTGACCTGCACCATTTGCAGGGCCTCAGTTCCAGTGGCACTGGTGGCAGGTCATATTTCACAAGCAGGTCAGCACACACCTTGGTAAAATGTGCCACACTTAGCCAAGGACCAAATACTCCCCACAACAAGGAAAGAGAGCCTCTGTACACAACTGGGCTGAAGAAAAAGAAGTCAGGACTCAACATCAGAGTACATGCAACATACATAGGAGACTTTCCAAGAAGCACTAGGTTCTGGGGAACAAAGGACCCTGCACTGCAGGGCCCTATAGGATTTCTTCTTCATAAGACCATTACTTCAAGAGCAGGAGATGTAGCTGACTTTCCTAACACAGAGAAACAGACACAGAAAGTTAAACAAAATGAGGAGACATAGAAATATATCTCAAATGAAGGAACATAGCAAGAGCCTTATGCAAAACAGATATAAGTAGTATGCTTAAAACACAGGGAGAGGAGTAAAGAATCAGTTCAAACTTAAGTTACCATCAACTTCATATAGACTGCTCTTTGAGGAATATGTTATATACAAATCTAATGGTAACCACAAATCAAAAACCACTGATATGCAAAAAATAAGGAGAAAGGAATCTATATCACTAAAGAAAGCCAGCAAACCCTGAAAGTGAGCAGGAAATGATCAGAGAAAAACTACAAAAAGCCACAAAACAAGTAATTAAATAGCAACAATACTTATCAACAATTACTTTGAATATAAATGAAACAAATGTTCCAGTCAAAAGACAAAGGGTGAGAGAGTAGATAAGAAAACAAGATCCAGGGGCGCCTGGGTGGCTCAGTCAGTTAACTGGCTGCCTTTGGCTCAGGTCCTGATCCCAGGGTCCTACTTCTCCCTCTCCCTCTGCCTGCCACTCTGCCTACTTGTGCACTCTCTCTCTCTGTCAAATAAGTAAATAAAATCTTAAAAGAAAAAACGAACACAAGATCCATCTATATGCTGACTGTAAGAGACTCATTTCAGAACTAAATACACCTGAAGATTGAAAGTGGGCGGATGGAGAAATATTTATCATGCAAATGCATGTCAAAAGAAAGCTAAGGTAGCAATACTTATGTTGGAGAAAATAGACTTTAAAACAAAGACTGTAGGGGCACCTAGGTGGCTCAGTTGGTTAAGCATCTACCTTTGGCTCCAGTCACGATCCCAGGGTCCTGGGATCGAGTTTTGCATGGGGCACTGAAACAAGAGACAAAGAAGGATTCTATATAATAATAAAGGGGACAAAAAGAACAAAAAAAATAACAATTGTAAATATTTATGTACTCAACATAAGAGCCCCCAAATACATAAAATAGTTAATAACAAAGGATCTAATTAATACAATTATAATATAATTATAGTAGGGAATTTTAACAGTGCAGTTACATCAATGGGCAGATCATTGAAATAGGAAATCAACAAAATCAGTGGCTTTGAGTGACACACTGGATCACATGGATTTAATAGATATATTCAGAACATTCTACCCTAAAACAGCAGGAAACAGATTCTTTTCAAGTGCATATGGAATATTTTCCAGAATAGGGCATATATTAGACCACAAAACTAGTCTCAAAAAATTTGAAAAATTCAAAGTCATGCCAGGCATATTTTCTGACCACAAGGCTATGAAACCAGAAATCAGTCACAAGAAAAAATCTCGAAAGAGTACAAATACATGGAGATTAAATGACATGCTACTAAACAATGGATGAGCCAACCAAGAAATCAAAGACAAAATCAAGAATAATGTGGAAAAAAATCAAAATGAAAGCAGAATGTTCCAGAGTCTTTGGGATGCAGTAAAAGTGGTTCTAAGAAAGAAGTTTATAACAATACAAGCCTACTGCAAGAAGGAAAATCTCATACAACCTAAGCTTACACCTGCAGGAGCTAGAAAAAGAAGAACAGGCTGAAGCCAAAACCAGCAGAAGGATGTAAATAGTAAAGATTAGAGCAGAAATAAATTATATAGTCAATAGACTAGATCAGTGAAACCAGGAGCTCGTTCTTTAAGAGCAGCAAAATTGATAAACTTCTAGCAAGACACATGAAGAAAGACTAAAGGACTAAATAGGACTAAAATTTTAAAAATCACAAATGAAAGAAGAGAAATAACAGCACCACCATGTAAATACAAATAATTGTAGTATTATTAAAAATGATGTGCCAACAAATGGGACAACCTAGAAGAAATCAACAAGTTCCTAGAAACATATAACCTCCCAAGACTGAAAAAGGAAGAAATACACAATTTGAACACAGTGATTACCAGCACTGAAGTTGAATCAGTAATCAAAAACTCCCAGCAAATGAAGTCTAGGACCAGACGGCTTCACAGGTGAATTCTATCAAAAAATTAAAAAAGAGTTAATACCTATTCTTCCCAAACTACTCCAAAAAATAGAAGGAACACTTCCATATTCATTCTATGAGGGCAGCATTACCTGATTCCAAAACCAGAAGAAGACACCATTAAAAAAAGATAACTACTACAAATGCTGATGAACACAGGTGCAAAAATCTTCTACAAAGTATTAGTAAACTGAATCCAACAATATATTTAAAAAACTCTTTCACCACAATCAAGTGGGATTTATTCCCAAGATGCAAGGGTGGTTCAGTATTCACACATCAGGCAACATGATATATCACATCAATCAGAGAAAGTATAAAAACCATACGAGCATTTCAATAGATGCAGAAAAAGCATCTGACAAAGTACAACTTCGATTATATCCATTCATGGTGAAATCCCTCAATAAAGTAGGCTTAGAGGGAACTTACCTAAATGTAGTAAAGACCTTATACGAAAAACCCACAGCTAACATCATACTCAATGGGGAAAAACTGAGAGCTTTCCCCCTGACATCACACACACACACACAAAAAAAACCAAGGATGTCCACTCTCACCCCTATTACTTAACAGAATACTAGAAGTTCTAGCCACAGCAATCAGACAACAAAAAAGAATAAAAGACATCCAGCTTGGTAAGGAAGGAATGAAACAGTCTCTATGTGTAGATGACATGATACTATGTATAGAAAACCATAAAGACTGCACCCAAAAACTGCTAGAACTGATGAATGAATTTAATAAGGTCACAAGATACAAAATCATGGTATAAAAATCTGTTGCATTATACAGTAGTAATGAATCAACAGAAAGAGAAATTAAGAAAACAATCCCATTTAAAATTGCACCAAAAACCAAAAACAAAAACAACCTAGGAATAAACCCACAATTATATGTCAATCTTTGACAAAGTAGAGAAAGTAGAGAAAAATAGATAATGGAAAAAATCTCTTTAACAAACGTTTAACAAACGTGTGGGGGAAAGTGGGCAGCCATGCATAAAAGAATGAAACCGAACCACTTTCCTACACCATACAAATATAAACTCAAAATGGATCAAAGACCTAACGGAGAATAAATTTTTCAGTTTTTCTGTGAGAAAACTCACAAAAATCCCAGACACAAAAATTCCAGAAAAAAGTACAGCAGGGGAAATAAAAACAAATTATTGATTGGATCTACACCAAAATAAGAAGCTTCTGCATAGTAAAGGTAACAATCAACAAAACAGGCAACCTATGAAATGGTAGAAGATTATCAAGAACTTACACAGCTCACCACCCCAAAACCAAATAATTCAATTAAAAAATAGGCAGAAAACATGAATATATTTCTCCAAATAAGATACCAAGATAGCCAATGGACCTGTAAAGAGATGCTCAAGGTATCAGGGAAATGCAAATCAACATTAAAGTGAGATACCACCTCACACCTGTCAGAATCACTAAATTTCAAAAACACAAGAAACAACAAGTGTTGGGACACCTTGGTGGCTCAGTTGGTCTGCCTTCAGACTCAGGTCCTGATCCCAGAGTCCCGGGATCAAGTCCCGCATCAGGCTCCTTGCTCAGCAGGGAGCCTACTTCCTCCTCTGCCTGCTGCTCCCCATCCTTGTGAGCTCACTCTTAAATAAATAAATAAATAAATAAATAAAATCTAAAAAAAAAAAAAAGAAACAACAGTTGTTGGTGGGAGAAAAATGGAGAAAAAGAAACCCTCTTTCTGTTGTTCTGTACTGTTGGTGGGAATGCAAAGTGGTACAGACACTGTGGAAAACAGTACAGAAGTTCCTCCAAAAATTAAAAATTGAACTGTCCTATGATCCAGTAATCATGCTACTAGGCATTTGCCCAAAGAATACAAAAACACTAATTCAAAGGGACAAATGTACCCCTATGTTTATTGCAGCATTATTTACAATAGCCAAATTATGGAAATAGCCCAAGTGTCTATGGACAGATGAATGGATAAAGATGTGGTACATATATACAATGGAATTTTACTTGGCCCTAAAAACAAATGAAATCTTTTTGCCATTTGCAACAACATGGACGAAACTAGAGAGTATAATGCTAAGTGAAATAAGTCACTCAGAGAAAGACAAATATCATACCATCTCACTTATATGTGGTGTTTAAGAAACAAAACAAAGGAACAAAGGAAAAAAGAGAGAGAGACTAACAAAGAAACAGACTTAACTACAGACAACAAACTGATGGTTACCAGAGGGGAGATAAGTGGGGGATGGATTGAATAGGTGAAGCAGATTATCATGATGAGTACAGAATAATGTATGGAATTGTTGAATCACTGTATGTTTCACCTGAAACTACTAGAACACTGAATGTTAAGTATACTGGAATTAAAATAAAAATCTTAATAAAAAAATCCAGTAAATAAGACAATTTAAGAATAAAGAGTAAGAATAAAACAAAATATGGTTTTGTAGCATCCAAAGGGCCATTCTTCCATTTTGGTAAGAATATACCGAATTCTGTGTGAGTAATGGACTCTTCCCGATTATTGCAGTCCCACAGTCTCCCTTCCATATAACCCAAATAGAGTAAGTGGATTCCACAATTCTCTAGGTATTAAATATTAAGGAAACATAAGAGGATGAAAACCATTAGAATTCATTAATCTTGGCAGTAGAGACTTGAAAAATGAAACAAAAACAAAAACCAAAAAAACAATGAAACAAAACCAAATTACAGATAAATTTCTGTAACTAGAACTCTGAAGCTTTTCTATTTCCTAATGTTTCTGGTTCTATGGCTTTTTTTTTTAATTCTGTGAGTTAGTTGCTAATGTAATGGATTATTTTTATGGTAATTTACCCAAATAAATTTTTGGTTACTTATAGAAAAACAACAAAAATTGTTAAAAGGAAAAAATGGGAGGAATGTGTTAATTTTACTGTCTCCCATTCAATATGATTGAAACACCTCTTTGTTTCCCTTATATTTTGATAAGTAAAGCAAAACATTTCTAAGTGAAATAATGAAGACTGGTATGGTGGAAAGGAAAAAAGCTTTCAGCCTTCCTCAAGTAAGTTAAGAGTTGGGTCAAAGGCATTAAAAAATTCTTCCAGAGGAGGAGTAAGGCTAATTTCTATTACTACTTTTTTATTTTTCATTTGTCTTTTTTGTGATAATGATAGAAGTCAAGAGACTTCATGTCTGTTGACCAATCATTTGCTCACTTTGGAGTACTTGCTTTGCTAGGTTCACCAGAAAAAAAGCTAGAGATTTATATGAAATCCATGACCTTTCCTTGGTAGTCTCCTTCATAATCATCTTCCCTCATTTACACCCTGTATGTTTATTTTTGTACAGAAATTTCATGTTCCCCTTAGTTATCTGTACACCTCTTACTTGTGTAACCTCTTCTGTCTCTGATCTTTGATAGCTATGTGTAACTTTGTGACCCCTAAGTCTGTTTCTCCCTTAGATATCTCTCAGAGCTCTAGACTTGTTAAGCCACCTGCTTGTTACACATCTTGATGATCACATCTTGACACCATAATTATAACTCAACTCAGCATCTATCCCTATCATACAGCCTAACATCTACTCCTAATATCATGGTTACCGAATCCACCAAGCTATTCAACCCTGTTTTTTCATGCTGCAACCCAAATAATCACCAAGCATTATAAATACTCTTAATTTATATTTCTATTTCCTGTGGTGATTCACTATTGTATGCACAGTTTATTACCTATAAGATAATGACTCTTCAGTGAATATTTCCTGAATGTATTAAGGAATGTTCCAGATGACTATTTCCTCCAGCTTACTTTCAACAACCTATCAACTTTCTTTCTGCCTGTTTCTAGTCTTACTCTATTCTTATAGATATCCATATTTTTTCCAGAGTGATTTTATGAAAACAAAGTTGATCACTCCTTTTTTCAAGGCTTACCAATTCCCTGCCTATTCCTGGCAGAATCCTTAGTTGTACCTAGATGAACATTATTTCCTTTCATGTCTTATCATCTTAAGCCTTCTCCATTATGCCATCTGTACTTACTGAATCTAAGATTCTTAAATGATCCTTTTTTGTCTTAAAAAATCACTGAATATGATATTTCCCTGCTGAAACAATTGTATTTCCTAGAAAACCTTTATCATAATTCACATATCAGATTAAGTTTCTTTCTTTCCCATTCAGCCTTCTTAGATTTCATTATTTTAGTGAGGTCTTCTCATTTTGTCCTATAGCCTTCTCTATTTCCTTATGCTTAAATTAAATATCATTTCTATTTAAGAGCCAGGTCCATGAGGACAGGGGCTGTGCCCATCTTATTCACAGATATATATATATGAGCACCTAACAAAATATCCAGGGCATAGTAGACATTGTTTCAAGATTTTATTTTAGAGAGCAAGAGAGAAAGCGTGAACAGGGAGGGGGAGAGGGAGAAAAAATCTGAAGCAGACTCCACACAGGGCCGATCCCATGACCTGAGCCAAAATGAAGAGTGGTACACTTAACTGGTCACCCAGGTGCCTATATAACAAATAGTTTTGTCTTTGTTTTATTAAATAGAAGAAATTATCCAAAATTATTTTAAATGTCTGTGTTGACAAAATTGAAAATTTAAATCATTTAAGATCTTTTACATTCTTCAATTTCATATGGTCAAAGTTGTAATTAGATAGTTTCCCGATCTTAATGGTGAAGGTTTATTCAGAAATTTGGGGACTAAGAAAATTACAAGAACCGTAAAAGCAATGTAGTTATTTTGTGAGATACATTTCATAGTGCCTAGGGATATGATAAGTGTTAAATAGGAACACAATGGCATAAACTAATGGATGTGGTACTACTCATTCCAGTAGCAACATGAATAGACTTTTAGTCCCAATAAACTGTTATTCTTAATATTTTCCCAGAGATACTTAGGTCAAGTGCAAAAAGATCTTTGTGAAAGTGATCCCAGAGGAAAGGGCTAAAAATTCAATTTCAGCGAACAAAGTAGTCAATAACTCAAAATCTTTTGATTGTTGAAACCCTCCAAATGAATTATCGAAGTTCTAAATACAGGTTTTAAGTGCATTTGGTGATTGCTTTTAAAAACCTGAAAAGCAGCACAACTTTAGGTACCACCATCTTATAAAAAATTTGCAACCCTCTTTTCAATAAACAAAAATGTTCAGTTTTATCTGTACAATATAGGCAAATGAACCTCTTCCCTACTGTATCACTGTGAGTTTTTTAAAAAGATCTATAATATAAATAATCACATCTAGAAGGATTTTTTCAGCATTAACACAAAATGAATTATTTCAGTTTCTTAAAAGTAGTCTTATTCTGGGGAGCAATATTGAGTTCACTTTGTACAATTCTGACATGATGAAAATAACCCAAAACCATAATAAGTAAAATACATAATAAGTAAAAATCCTTGTTCATTTTATTAGAGTTACAAATGTGGAAAAGATTCATAGTCATTCTAATTGATTTTTATTGCTTTGAGCTATTTGACCTCATCTCCAGTGGAATTCTTCTCCATTCTACCCCAACCATCACTACTGTTTGTCCCCTTTATGTTGACATCAAAAATATCAGAACACCTTCAAAATTCCCATTCTAAGCCCTTCCCTTGTTTTTTTTTTCTCCTCTTCCTCCTCTCTTCCAGCTGGATTAATTCACTACTTTTTTTTCATGATTGAGCTTCCAAATTAACTACCAAGTCCAGATTCTACGTTTCATTATTAAAATCCTCTACTTGCAAAAATCCTTATCTCTTGATGTCTTCCCTTCTTTTGTTCACCTGCTTGAACATCAAATCTAAGTAATTTAACAATTTTCCTACATTACACCTGCAACCAGGAAGCTGAAACTTGCTATAGATCATTATACAATCATGTTAAATGGACTTTCAGTTCATAACCACAAGTCTCAAATTGGCACTCAACACTATCCAGACAATTCTGTTATATTTCCATAATAAGTGAGAATTCCCATTCCCATGGGCAACCATTTTATATTTTTTCTCTCCTCAAATCCATCATATCTTCTAGCGATTCTCAGATAGTGACATCACCTGATGTTTATTTACCAAGACAGAAACAGAAAGGAATGACTTAATCTTTCTCTAAACAAACCTATACTTATTTAATTTGGTAGGTTTCTCTATTCCCTGTTTCTCCTCCTGACATTGTGAAGATGTGTCTATAGTGTCTATGGTCCTACTAAAGGCCAATTCTGTACTTGTGACCTGGATCCTACCCTTTTTTTTTTTTTAAAAAAAAAGATTTTATTTATTTGAAAGAGATCACAAGTTCACAGAGAGGTAGGCAGGAGAGAGAGGGGGAAGCAGGCTCCCCACTGAGGACAGCCTGATGCGAGGCTCAATCCCAGGACCCTGAGATCATGACCTGAGCCGAAGGCAGAGGCCCAACCCACTGAGCCACCCAGGTGCCCCTACCTTTTCCCTTCTTAAATATTTCAGTCTTCCTTTATCTTTTCTTTTTCTCTCACAACAACAATTTCTTCTGCTCACTAAATAATTACACCACTGTGATCTGGTATTTCTACCAGAGAGAGAGCACAAGTGGTGGTGGTGGAGGGGGGAGAGGCAAAGAGGAAGAAGGAGAAAATTTTAGGCAGACTTTGTACCAAGCATGGAGCCCCATGCAGGACTCCATCTGAAGACTTTGAGATCACAACCTGATCCAAAATCCAGAGTCAGATATGTCACTGACTGAGCCACCCAGGTGTCCCTGGTATTTCTAATCCTGAAGAAAAAAATGTATTTTCATTTAAATATCCTCTTATGCTACAGTACAGCATTTGCCTCTTTTCTTTCTCCTTTCACAGAATAAGGTAAAAGTAGCTATAGGTGCTATTTCCCTACCCCCATTTTCCATTTTCTTTCAAATCCTTTTCTACCAGGTTTTTGTCTTCTCTGCTTTGCTGAAATTGCTCTCATTAAATTCACTCGTGATCTCCATGCTTCTCAGCAGAACTGAATACAACTGACAACTACCTCATTCCTGCTTTGATTCATTTTTTGTGAAACTACACTTTCTTTACTTTTTCCTTACTTTTTTGGATCATTTTCTTCTTCTACCCAATCTTCGAAAACCGAAGCTCTATCCTATTATTTCTCTTAAGAAGTCTTCCTATAGAATCTCATCCAATTGCCTTGCTTAAAATGCCAGGAACTGGGCAGTGAGTGCCAAACGTATGTCCTCCTATCTAGCTTTTCCCCTAAGCTTCAAATTCATAAACTCAACTGTTAATGACTAATAGGCATTTCAAATTAAACTTGTCTAAAAATGTAAGTTTGTGATTTGTGCCTCCCTTCCCAGTACATGATTTTCCATCAATCTTCCCTATCCTAGTTAATAGTCTTTCGGTTCCTCAAACCAAAAGATTCCTGCAGTCAGTCTTAGTATCTTTTATCTTACCACCACTCCCCTACACACACACACACACACACACACACACACACACACACACAAATACACACACCAATATGAAATCATGTCACATCTACCTCTAACATACACACCAAATTTGATTACTTCTTTACTGCCATCACCCTAGACTAAGACACCCATCATTACTCACTGGGCCATAACACTGGGATCTTAATTGAGTTTCCCACTTAAGTAAGTAAACTTGGTTGGATAAAATTTAGTCGTTGATAGCAACCAAATTAATCTTTTACAATGAAGGTAAGAATTAGATAATTGCTGCCCTTGTTGAAAACCTTTGGCACTTAAAAAAATCCAGATTATTACTGTGGTTTACTCACCCCTTTGCTTGAAGACTTCACCCCTGCCAAGCTCTGCCACCTGCTCCTTTAACCACCACCTCCTCATTGTTTTAGGTATACTGGTGTCTAATCAGTCCCTCTAAAGCCAGTGTTCCTGCCCAGCATCATATCTTTGCATTTGCTTTTCCTTCTGCCTAGAATACACTTTCTTTAGTTTGCTCCTTCTTGTCATTCATGTCCCAGACTGACAAACATAAACAATGTCCCTTCTCTTGTCCCGTTTTACTGCCTGGCTTTAGTTTCTTCATAGTGCTTTCCAAAATCTAAAAGCATCTTTTTGTGTATTTGTTCATTTGACATCTTTCTCCCTTCTTCCCCACCACTTCCTCCAAGATATAAATATCCCAAGAGCAAGGATCTTGCCTGTTTTCTAATCCTATTTTGAATGCTAACAACAGTAATAAAATTAGTTGGACTGTAGGAATTGGTACAAAATATGCAAAACTATGGAAAAAAGGGTTATTAGGATGTTCATTTCAATAACCAAGTAATCATATTTTTGAAGCATTTGAAAATTTAATTTTGAGCTACCAGAAGTAACCATTTCAAAGTGGTATTTTGTTGTAGGGATGTTCTGCTTACTCCTAAGGGTAATATTATTATTAGAAAGTACGGCACTTATGTAAAAATATCTTTGAGAAATTTTATACACATGGGTACTTGCATCTATATTATGTAACTATTCTTGATAGAATAGTTCCAAAAAATCTTACTTGTAATTATTAAAAATATTACAGGTATTTCTCCCTTTATGATACATTTCCATAATATTTCAAGTAATTTCCTTTGCTACCACTCATGAATAAAAGTAAAAGGCTTAAAAACAGACTTTTGAGATTAGTACAAACAACTTAATGTTCGACTTCTGATATAGCCATACCCAGTGGGAGGAACAATGTAGAGGGGGAAAAAAAGAAAATTTTTCTTTGCTACTTTTGTTCAAGTATCTTGAGACATGCACAGACATGCTTATTCAAGTCAAGTTTAAGGGAGGGAATCAAGAGCTGCCAATCATGCAACATAATCAAATGTAAATTTTTGAAAATTTCTTAATGGCAAAGTTCCACACATTAAGTCACAGTGATACTTAGAGATTCAAGATAACATCTAATATCCACAGCATATGGCAGTAATCAATTAATTTTAAAATATTTTTCATTCCTTTTTAGCATACATTATACTTACTCATAGATGTCCCCTTTTAAAATCCTACATGTCATGTCATCTATCTCTAGCATTTGAAAGTGCTCAACTCCTTTATAGGGACTATAGGAGTTATCAAGATGATACAAAATTCCAACCTATGGGAAATATTTTTCTACAAATGGGTTAAGGCATATTTGAGATACAAAGTTTTTAATTTTCTGAGCTTCAAAATTTGATATATGAAGTACTTTTTTAAAAAAAGACAGTAAATACACACTTAAAGATGTTTTTCGTAACTTGCTTGATTTCTATTCTTTAGGACAATGGAGATAAAAATACTATTGTCATCCAAAGAGACTTGAACAAGTAGCATAGCCAGTAAATCTTAGAAAGTTAGGCTATTTCAAGAAAATACTTCATTTTGTAAAAGACACTTGGACAGCTTCCTTACCAATATTTGTCTAACAATGCATGCAACTCTTCCTCTGCCAAACCCTACTTTATACCTGTCATCAGGTTCCTTTGTTTATTAAATTATTTTTATTCTATATTATTCATTTTAAACTAGGCACTGATATAGGCACTGGGGATAAACACACATAAATGAAAAATTCTGTTCTACTGGAGAAGTAGTTTAAAATCTAGTAGTTTAAAATCTGGTAGAGAGTTACAAATGTACCAAACATTGCATGATAATACTATCATATGTGTGTGCATGTGTGCATATCGTATGCAGATTATACAGTACATACATATATGCACACGTGTGTACATATATACGTGTGTGTGTGTGTGTGTGTGTGTGTATAGTAGGAGCACAAGATAGGATCTCCTACTACACTTAGAGTAATCAGGGTAGTGTCCCAGAACTTGCTCACACCTGTACAGCCCAGCCCACCATCCCTTAAAAGGAGTTTTGTCTGCTCCAGTGTGGGCTTCTTAGAAAAGACTAAAGATGGCTTAAAGCAAAAACTGGGTAGCAAGGACATGCAGGAAAACTTAGGAGCAAAACTGCAAGAACTAGAGATCAAAGCAAGTTGAGATTTCTATCATCCATACCAGCAGGCAGCAATTATATAGTATCTATTAGTTTAAAGAGTAGAGTCAGAATGATGGTCAGATGACTACAGATGAAGTGGTATAAGGTGATGGGTTTAGGGCATAGTCTCAGCAGTCAGGGAGCCACCATACTGGTTGGCAATTTGCGGCTTGATCCCATCTGCCTTGTATCTTTCATCCGTCTGACAACTAGCTCTGAAACAATGTTGTCAGGTTTGCTTTTGATCACTTCAAACACCTGGGGAATGATTGTGTAGAAAGAATTGAACGTCTTCCAGGCAAAAGTTCTAACAGCTGCAGTTGTACAGAAGTGAAATTTAAAATCAAAGGCGGTACATACCACAGTAATCAAGTTCCCGAGATGCTGACATTGATCCCTGTTCACTGTTAGATCCTGTGAAATTCCCTGACCTTAGCCAGACCCTCTGTATTCTGCCATCTATTGTACAAAGATCCATTCTGTCTCATATTGCTGTGCTATATTCTAGATGATGCTCAGAACCTGAAACTCATCTGAATGTGGTTATTGGTTCATGCCTTCATGAGTATCTCCTTCCTTCTCTGTATCCCAGAGAAAGAGGACTCCTACCACTGAAATACCCCTGGTCTATGCCTGTTCTGCTTTCTACCCCTTCCTCTATCTGGAACCAGTTATTAATGTTTCCTTGGACTCCCACTCTGACAATTTTACATTTTTTTCTAATCCTGGATTTTTGCAATGAGTAAAAATTTCTAATGTCATATAAGGATTTCCGTTAAACCAGCTGCTTGATTTTATAAATAGGTAAAATACCCCTACACACATACACACCAATACACACACATATATACACAAATGTGCATACATACATACATGATCAAACATAAGGCTGCCTACCCTTGTGTAGGCCACAGTATTAATTTTTCTTTTATTCTTCTGTAAAATAATGCCTATATTGCTTACTCTGTAGCAAGTACTACTTTTAACAATTCATGTATATTAACTCACTGAATTCCTCTAACAACCTTATTGAGTTAGCTAATGTTATTATTTCTATTTCATACAAAGGGGGAAAAAACCCTCAATTCACTGATAAGTGACTTTGTCAAGGTTCCAAAGCTGCTAGGTAAGGGAACTAGGATTCACATCTGGCAGTCTGGCTCCGTGTTCAAAATTTTAAGAGCGATTCCATCAGATAGGAGTTTTAGAAAATCCTTATGAAAGCACTAAAAATGGTCTGGTTTTGGGAGAGAGAGATTATGATATGGAAGGGAAGAATAAAAGTAGAGGTAACAGTGAGACGACTTAAATCAAGGCAAAATTTTGAACTTAGGCAGTGTCATTAGAGGGGAGAGAAGCACTGAGATGAAATCAATAGGATACAATGACTGACTGGTAATATGGTCTTGACTTGTCCTGACATTCTTGATGGCACAAGAATAATAATACAAAAAAAAATTAAATGACTGACAAAATTTCTATCACATCAACGAATAATACTTCACGTGGCTTCAAGAATTATTAAAAATTCCATCTCTCATGTCCTCTAAGAATAGGTTGATACCTCTTCCCCCAGGGCTTCATTTCTCCTGGTCTGATTAAACCCTTCAAAGATCACATCTAAAATAGTTTTTGCATTCCAGCTTTATGTTGAACTGATCTAAAATGAAACACATGAACAGTAAATGATATGGCATTTTGCAGTTGTCACTATTAATACACAGTAGATGCTATTTGAATACAAGGATTTAAATTTAATAAATATGTCATTTTCAAACATGTTTGCTCATTTGATCTTTTAGATTCATATGATTTTAAAGGAAAAGAAGGTGTATTATAGGTTCTATTTCTTTAAGTAGAATTATGACAAGATAATAAATTAGTCATGATTATCATGATTATGTATTCTATTACATGACATCATTCTTGTCACATTTTTGTAGTTAGGCATTTTGAAAAGAGTTTTCTCTCAGTATCCATATATGACAGCCTTTATGTGTTACTAGTAGTTAAAGAGTTATCAGGGAAATACTTGATTATTTGTTAAACTATAAATATTCAAATACGTTGAAAAAATGAGGAAAGTATTCCTAGCTCACAACAATCACAGCACTATTATTATTCCTATTAAACTGCTCAATCTGTGCATATTTTAGTTCTTAAAACTATATATGCCAATTGGTCTCACTGATTTTCAATGGTGTGGAGCATAGATTCTCTTTTTATAATCCTCCTACCATTTTAAGATGCAAATTCTTTTTAAAATATATTTTGTCAAAATATTGCAAAGCAGAATGTCATAAATTTAGTATTTAAGCAGTAAAAGAGGTTTTCCATTTTTCAACGTATTATATGCAAATTTGTCATATTACATATTTATAAAAACAAAGATAAAACTTAATCATGAAAATAATGTAATAGGACCATAAAGTAAGTATTACCAAAACCTGTGTTCCTGGTGGTATCACTTAATACTTTAGGACCTTAGGTAAGTTGCTTAAGCTTTCTATGCTTTAGTTTGATTACATTCAAAATGGAGATAGTACTGCCTGCTTCATGGGTTTATTTTAAATGAGCTTCAATATGTAAATCACTTAAAATAGTTCTTGGGACATAATGGATATTAAAGAATAGTTAGCTACTGTTTGTATATTCTGGGGATAAATCTCATCTTGTAAATTGCTTTGCTAAATAAAAATGAACTGTGAGTGATATAAAAATATTTCCTTAAAATTGTATTTTAAGAACTAATTACACAAATGCATATTCATGTACTTCATAGTTTCATGAGAATTCACTGTGTTGCTAAATCAAAAGGACTTTTTCAGCTTTTTGGGACAGGATCCTAAAGAGGACACATAGAAAAAAATGCTCTGGGGAAAAGCATAGTAATCAAGTATAAAAACAGTAATTTATCCAGGAAAATTTAAGATACTACAAAGTGTCCTAAAAAATAAAAAGTGTGAGTAAACTGAGTAATATCTCTTTCTAATAATTAAGCACATGGGGAGTCAAGTAGGGAGGTAGATTTAAGGAAATGTGTGAAAGCAAAGCAAGGCAGAAGAAGGGAAATCAGTCATTTCCAGAACTTTCTCAGCCAAGATCAAAACAGAAAATACTAGAAACAAAGTAACTCAGTTTAGAATAAAGAAGAGAAAAATATTTGTAATTTCCGTTCTGTTTCAAAAAGTGTAGATTCTTGTTTTTAATAGAGACCCTCTGTGACCTAGCCAGTTATGGACCAGTTATAAATCTAGAACTGCTTCCTGAACGGGGAAGACAAATCTCTGAGAACACATCAATCATAAAAATTACCTAAAAAGGATTCTAGGGGTGCCTGGGTGGCTCAGTGTGTTAAGCCTCTGCCTTAGGTTCAGGTCATGGTCTCAGGGTCCTGGGATCAAGCCCCACATCGGGCTTTCTGCTCAGCAGGGAGCCTGATTCTCCCTCTCTGCCTGCCTCTCTGCCTACTAGTGATCTGTCAAATAAACAAATAAAAATCTTTAGAAAAATAAAAAATAGAAAGGATTCTAATAGGCAGAGAGTTCTTAAATTAGAATTTCATATAATTGATAAAATTCCTTTTGAAAGAAAAATAACATTTTGCAAAATCCATACATGTTCATTTTTAAATGTATAGGAATACTAGGAAGTATATATTTATTAGTAAACTTATACCACTTCCACTATCCATGAACAACTGAACTTTATGCAGACATCTCTATGCATTTATGAAGAAAAAATAGAGAAATATAGTTGACTACAGACTGGTAACAATCGATATATAAAGGGAATATGTGAACTCTAGGTAAAAATATACAATATTTAATTTTTAAATTTAGTTCAAGTGCAGTTGTTATACAACATAATGACTCAACATTTATATACATTACAAAATGATCACAAGTGTAAATAGTATGTCACAATACAAAGTTTGTTCAATACTCTGTTCCCTAAACTGTACTTTTCATTTCCATGACTTTTAACTGGAAGTTTATATCTCTTCATTCCTTTTTATTTCACATCATCACCTCTGGCAACCATCAATTTGTTTTCTGTATCTATGAATCTGTTCCTATTTTTTAAATTCCACATATAGATGAAATCAAGCAGAGTCGCGCAGCGGAAGCGTGCTGGGCCCATATAGGTGAAATCATAGGACATTTGTCTCAGCCTTATTCCACTTAATACCTTCTAGATCCATCCATGTTACCATATATGTCAAGATCTCATTAGTTTTCATGACTGACTAATATGCCATTATATATGTACACATCACATCTTTATCTACTTATGTTTAGGTAGTTTCCTTATCTTGGCTATTCAGAAATTCTGCAGTAAATATAACAGGTGCCTATGTCTTTTCAAATTAATATTTGCATGTTTTTCAGGTCAGATGGAATTATTGGATAGGATATTCCCATTTTTAATTTTTTGAGAAGCTTTCAAACTGTTTTCCATAGTGGCTGCACCAATTTACATTCCTACGAATAGTGTGTTTAAGTGTTTCCTTTTCTCCACATCCTTGCCTACACTTGTTATTTCTTGTCTTTTTGATTCTAACTATACTGGAAGGTGTAAAGTAATATCTCACTGTGATTCTTATTTGCATTTTCCTAATGATTAATAATGTTGTGCATCTTTTCATGTATCTCTTGGCCCCTTAGGTCTTCTTTGGAAAAATACCTATTTAGGCCCATTTTTTAATCAGGTATTGTTGGTGTTGAGTTGTGTAGATTCTTTGTACATTTTAGGTATTAACCCCTTACTGGATATGTTGTTTGCAAATATCTTTTCCCAGTTGGTCAGTTATCGTTTGTTTCATTGATTGTTTCCTTTGCTGTGCAAAAGCTTGCTAGCTTGATATAGTCCCGTGTTTGCTTTTGTTTTCGTTTTATGAAGACACACCAGTCCACAAAAATATTGCTAAGATTCATGTCTAAAAGTTTATTGCCTAGGTTTTCTTTTAGGACTTTTATGATTTAGGTTTTTAATCCATTTTGAGTTTACTGTTGTAAATATCTTAAGAAAGTAGTCTATTATGTGTATTGCTGTCCATTTTTCCTGTCACCACCGACTGAAGAGACCATCTTTTCCTTATTGTATATTCTTTCCTCATTTGGTGTAGATTAATTGATCATATAAGCATGGATTTATTTCTGGAGCTATATTCTGTTCTGTTGATCTATGTGTCACGCCAATACCACACTGTTTTGAAGACTATAGCTTTGTAGTGTATCTTGAAATCTGGGATTATGATACCTCCAGCTTTTTTTTTTTTTTTCTTATTTCTCAAAATTGCTTTGGCCATTCAAGAGCTTTTATAATTCCACAGAAATTTTAGTATTGTTAGTTGTTTGAAAAATGCTATTGGTATTTTGATAGGGCTTGCATTTAATCTGTAGATTGCTTTGCATAATATGGGCATTTTAGTAATACTCTCACAACCCATGAGCACGGTAGGTTTTTCCATATGTTTCATCTTCAATTTCTTTTACCAATGTTGGAATTTTCTAAGTATAGGTCTTTTACCTTCTTGGTTAAGTTTATTCCTAGGTAATTTTTTTCTTTTTAGTACAAGTATAAATGGAATTGTTTCCTCAATTTCTCTTAACTATTAGTGTGTAAAACTGCCAAACATTTCTGTTTATCAATTTTGTATCTTGCAACTTTACTGATTTTTTTAATAGCTTTTTAATGGATTCTTTGTAACTACTTATATATAGTATTATCTCATCTGCAAATAGTGAGTTTTATTTTTTTTTTAAGATAGTATTAAATAAAAGTGACAGGAGTGGGCATTTTTGTCTTTTTCCGAATTTTAGAGAAAAAGCTTACAGCTCTTCACCATTGAGTATGATGTTATCTGTGGGTTTGTCATATATGGCTTTATTATGTAGAAGTATGTTCCCGCTATACCCACTTTACTGAGTTTTATATCAACAGATGTTGAATTGTCAATTTTTTTTCTGCATATACTGCAATGATTTTTAAACTTCATTTTGCTAACCTGTTATGTCATACTGGTTTATTTGCATACATTAGACCATCCTTGTATCCTTGGAATGAATCCGTTTTGAACATTCAAATGGTGTTTGACTGGGGAATGACCATTTTAGTATATTCCTAATTTGGTTTGCTAATGTTTTGTTAAGGATTTTTGCAACTATGTTTATCAAAGATATTGGCCTCTTTTTTTATAGTAGTTTTTTGTTGTGGGTGTGATTTTGATATCAAGGTAATGCTAGCCTTAAAGAATGAATTTCAAAGAATGACTTCAGTTTTTTGGAATAGTTTGAGAAAAATATGCACTAACTTTTTTTTTAAATGTTTGGTAGAATTGGTAGAATTTGATAGAATTCACCCATGAAACCATCTGGACTTATATTTATTGGGAATGTTTTGATCACCAATTTAATTTCATTACTACCAATCAGGCTGTTCAGATTTTATATTTCTGATTTGGCCTTGGAAGTTTACATTTCTAGGAAATTATCCATTTCTTCTAGGTTGTCCAATTTGTTAGCATATAATTTTTTGTAATTATCTCTTAAAATACTTTATTTCTGTGAAGCTGATTATACCTCTCCTTCATTTCTGTTTTGAGGACTCTTAATCCTGAGGAGTCTGATGAAAGTCTTTTTATATTTTTTTAAGACTTTATTTATTTGACAGACAGAGAGACCACAAGTAGGCAGAGAGGCAGGCAGAGAGAGGGGAAGCAGGCTCCCTGCTGAGCAGAGAGGCCGATGTGGGGCTCGATCCCAGGACCCTGGGATCATGACCTGAGCCGAAGGCAGAGGCTTAACCCACTGAGCCACCCAGGCGCCCCTTTTTTTTTTTAATATATTTTTTTAAGACTTTATTTATTTGACAGACAGACCACAAGTAGGCAGAGAGGCAGGCAGAGAGAGGGGGAATGATCAAAGTCTTAATTTTGTTTCTTTTCAAAGAACAAGCTCTTGGTATTACTGATCTTTTCTGTTGTTAGTATTTATTTCTGGTCCTATATTTAAAATTTCCTTTCTTCTAGTAATTTTGGGGTTGGTTTGTTCTTCCTTTTTTAGTTCCTCTAGACATAAGGTTAGGTTGCTTGGGATTTTTCATGTTTCTTAATGTAGGCTTGTATTGCTATAAAATTCCTTCTTAAAACTGCTTTTGCTGCACCCCCAAAATTTTAGACTGTTGATTTTTTAATTTTGATTTGTCTCTAGGTATTTTATTTTGTCTTTGATTTCATTAACTCATTGGCTGTTTAGTAGCATGTTATTTAGCCTCCACCTGTTTGTGTTTTTTTTCCCTTTTTCTTGTAGTTGATTTCTAATATCATACCATTGTGGTTAGAAAAGATGCTTCAGTGATTTCAATCTTCTGAAGTTTATTGAGGCTTATTTTATGGCCTAATATGTGATCTATCCTAGAGAATTTTCCAAGTACCTTTGAAAAAATGTGTATTTATCTGGTCTGCAGTATCATTCAAAGCCACTATTTCCTTATTGATTTTCTGTCTGATCTATTAGTGTAAGTTGGGTGTTAAAGTCCCCTACAATCAAATTGTATTACTGTCAATTTCTCCCTTTATGTGTGGTAATATTTACATATTTCGTCACTCCTCTGTTGCATGCATAGACATTTACACTTGTTATACACACTTATTCGAACAATCTCTATCACCATGCATGCCCGTTTGTTTTGTTAGATCACACAAAATAGGTCTTAAAACAAACACTAAGCATTGCTACCTTACCTAGCTTTCTGTTTCCATTTTAATGGTATATGTTCTATTCCTTCACTTTTAGTCTGTATTAGTCTTCAGGTATGTAGTATGTCTCTTATAGGAAACCTATAAAAAGGTTGTGTTTTTTTTTAATCTTTTCAGTCACCCTCTGTCTTTTGGATTGGAGCACTTAGTTTATTTACATTTAAAGAAGTAATTGATAAGTATGTATTTAATGCCATTTTGTCAATTATTTTTCTGGCTGTTTTGTAGTTCTTCTCTGTTCCTTTCTGTTTCTCTTATTCTCTAACCCCTCTAAACTGATGACTTTTAGTGTTCTGCTTAGATTCCCTGGACTTTTTTTTTTTTTTTTCAGTCTATTACAGGTTTCTAGTTGATGGTTACCATGAGGTTCATATAGAACAGCCTATATTTATTTAGGATATATTTATCCTATTTTCAGTTGGTCACCTAAGTTTGAACACATTTCAAGGTACCTTAATATATTGCTCCAATTTTTCATTTATGTTAGGTCTTATTTGTGTACCCTCTAATTTTTGTAGATATAACTGAGTTTGATAATTTTGTCTTTTTACCTTCATATGCCAGCTTTAAGTATTGCTTTACCACCTTTACTCTTTGTTTTTACCAGTGATAGTTCCTTCCATTTTTTTAAAGATTTTATTTATTTATTTATTTATTAGAGAGACAGAGAGAGAAGTAATGAGAGAGAGCACAAGGAGAGAGGAGAGGGAGAAGCAGACTCAGGCCTTGATCCCCAGACTCTGGGACCATGACCCAAGCTGAAGGCAGATGCTAACCAGCTGACCCACCCAGGCACCCTTCTTTCATTATTTTCCTCACTGAGTTCCTGAGGTAAGCCCCACTAATTCTCAAAGGCAGATGTTTTGGGGGCTCATATTCCCAACGAATATCCCCAGGACAGATGGTGCCCAATGTGGGGCTTAATTCTCTACCTCCTCAGGGAAGACCTCTGCACCTGTGAGATCCCTCATACAGGTGGGTTGCCATACCCTGTTCCCAACTAGGTCTCTGCCTCTATCATTCTCAGTGTGGCTTTTCCCTTCTATCTTTAGCTGTGGTAGAGCTGTTCTGCAAGTTTTTAGGTCATTTTCAGAGGGAGTTATGCTATTTATTTAGTTGCAGCCTTGATGTGTCTGTGGGAGGATGTTATCTCAGGATTGTTCTACTCTGCCATATTCCCAAGCTCCCAGAATGACTCACTTTTCAATGTCTCCAAAATTAAGTATAGAAATATTTGAAATATTGTATTATTTTTAAGTCTTCAGCTTTTAGAGAATTGACAGACTTCTTGCTATGAACTATGAAGAAACAGTAAACACATGCTCTTAGACACTCCTCTGTACCACCTCCTTCCAGGAATATTTTTAGTGTAGTTTTTAAAATAACATTTGCAGCTTATTATAGGTTCATATTATTCCATAATTTAATCGATTTAATGCTCAATAGATTTAGTTCATAATTGCTACCGCATTCCTTGGGTCTTTTCATGTTTGTGAATGCCTAATTATGTAGATGTTTAAATACTTTTGATTGGATAATTTTAATGGACATTCAATTATTTTTGGACATCATATGCTGATGTAGAAAAGTCTGAGGTCAACTTGCTTTTCTCCCTTGTGAATAATGTCTGGAAGCCTCAAAAATGGTTTGTCTTGAAACTGAAATAGTTAATATACCAGTATTTTGATCAGAAATAACATGCAGTAATGTCAACCTATATTTAAAAATCTTAACTATCAGTGGAGCATGTAAATATACTTTTGGAGTCTAAGTTATTGGTCATACTTTGAGCCCATCATGGGTTGTTCTGAATTTACTCAACAAAGTAATTTTTAAAGAACAAGATCCTCCAAGGAGGGACAGGGCAAATCCATTCTTTCATCCATGGCACAAAGTGGGTGAAAGATATAAATTGTATATAAGCAATTAAGGAATCAGTTGAATTTCAAGATAATCTTCAAGGCCACACATGGGCATTTATTAAAGGTCAAGTTTGAAGTACCTGAAGAACCCAGACAAAAAGAGTCCTTCACATTGGATTGCAAGCTTTTCTTTAGTGGCCTCTATCAGGTACTGATAAAACCTGGGAGAAGGGCAGGAGGTCAAAAAGTCATAGCAATGCAGGAACAGTCATTAAGGATGGCAAAGACAGACCCCAAGGTGTTCTTTTTTTCCCTAGACTTTTATTTCAAAGCAAAATAACAAAAGAACTCTCACTCCACTGGAAAGCAGAACTTTTCACCATCAGAACACAGGTAAAAATATTCATTATTCACAGAAACATATGAAAGATCCTTTTGCAGAAAAGGTATGAAACCAGCTGTAGCCTTGGAAGTTATATAGATACTCCACTGGAGTAGAGAGAGCAAACTCCTGTCCAAGAGTAAGCGTAGATACGAAGCTCAGTTCCAGTTACAGTAGGAGACAGACCAAAAGTGTTTAAAGTACTTTAGCCCCAGGGTCCAGGATCTTCATTTCTCTGAGAGTCAGAAGGTAGAGTAAAATAATAGAAAGTAACTTGTTTAAAACAAGAACCCAGGAGTAAGAAACATCCCCAGTCTTCCTGTGAAGGAGGAGAAGGGGTGTGTAGTGACCCTTATATGTTGTCCCAAGTTTGAAGGATCTCCGAAAGCTCAAACACCCTTATGCATGTTGAAACAATCTTCCAGCACTCCAAGCACACATTAAGAACAAAGAAAGAGGCAGCATACCACTGAAGCAATTGGAATCACAATAAGTAATAATAGTTAAGCCAAACTCACCTAACTAGATGGAATCAAATCTTATTCCAGATGCGTGACGGAAGAGCTGTGCCCATTGATGTGCAGAAATTATTTTCTTCACCCTTTTCTGTTCATTACAGAGTATCGGGCATTCCATTAGGAGTGGAGAATTATAATGTAAGCAAGAAAACTTGGCCCATTGTCAATAAATAAACAATCTCCAGGATCAAAATAAAAGTGGTCCACATGGTGAAGCTATCCATCTAGGATTTTGGAATAAATATGATGTTAAAGGATTTCATGGAAAAATTGGAAAACATTAATGAACAGAGATGCAGTTTCAGCAAAGAGATTGAAACCATTGAAAAAAGGCAAGTGAAAGTGTTTTAAATAAAATCATGGGATGACGGATGGCAAATTCCTTCAAAAGGATGAGAAGAATGAACAAAGCTAACAATCAGGAAACTTGAATTAAAGTAAAAGTGGTCCAAAGTGAAACAAAGGAAAAGAGTGAAAATAAAGTGAGTATCCATGAGACATTATTCAAACCATTTCAATCTACTATACGTGTAATTAGAAGACAGAAGTATATACATTAGACTTCTCATCAGAAAGGATGCACAACAGGCATGAAGCACGAAAGAAAGATAAAAACATCTACTTTCATCCTAGAATTCTATTCTAGCAAAAGCATCTTTAAGAATAAAAGGACTTGGAGGAAAAGTCAAGATGGCGGAGAAGTAGCAGCTGAGACTACATCAGGTAGCAGGAGATCAGCTAGATAGCTTATCAAACCATTGTGAACACCTACAAATCCAACGGGAGAGTGAAGAGAAGAAGAACAGCAATTCTAGAAACAGAAAATCGACCACTTTCTGAAAGGTAGGACCGGCTGAGAAGTGAATCCAAAGCGAAAGGAAGATAGACTGTTGGGGGAGGGGCCGGCTCCCACAAGCGGAGGAGCAACGGAAACTAAATCAGAACTTTTAAAAGTCTACTCCACTGAGGGACATCACTCCAGAGGCTAAACCGGGGTGAAGCCCATGCGGGGTCAGCGTGGCCCCAGGTCCTGCAGGGTCACAGAAGGATCGGGGGTGGCTGAGTATCTCAGAGCTCACAGGTATTAGAACGGGGAAGCCGGCTACAGAGACAGAGCGGAGGAGTGAGCTCTCAGCTCGGGGTGACGGTGACCTTGAACCGGTCACAGGATGGGTGAGCTCAGAGTGCGGCCAGAGGCCAGGGAGACGGGAGTGATTGAGCACTTTTCTCTGAGGGCGCAATAACGAGTGGGGTCCCGAGCTCTCGGCTCCTCTGGGCTGGAGATTGGAAGGTCGCCATTTTCATTCCCGTCCTCCGGAACTCTACAGAAAGCATTCAGGGAACAAAAGCTCCCAAAAGCAAACCGGAGCGGATTACTTAGCCTGGCCCCTGGTAAGGGTGGTGCAATTCCATCTTGGGCAAAGACACTTGTGAATCACTACAACAGGCCCCTCCCCCAGAAGATCAACAAGAAATCCAGCCAAGACCAAGTTCACTTACCAAGGAGAGCAGCGGAATTCCAGAGGAGGAGAAAGCAAAGCATGGAATTCATGGCTTTCTCCCCATGATTCTTTTGGCTTGCAGTTAAAATTTAAAAAAAAATTATTTTTTTTCTTCTAGTTTTACCCTTTTCTTTTTTCACATTTTTAAACTAGCTTACCTTAACAATACCTTTCAAAAAAAATAATCTTTTTTGAACCTTCATTATTATACTCATATTTTATCCTTCATAGTATTTAACTTTATTTTTTATATACACATAAGGATTTTTCCTTCTAAAAAATTTGGGGTACAACTTCCTCTAGTAGATCAAAATATACCCTAAATCTAGCTCTGGGCTTGTTCTAGTCTCCAGCCTGAGCAAATTCTCTCCACATTCTTTTTCTTTATTCTCCCAACCAACTTACTTTATTAACTCCTTTTTTTAGAAATTAAAAAAAAATGGTCGAGTTTCATTCTTCTGCATATAGCTGTCCAATTTTCCCAGCACCATTTATTGAAGAGACTGTCTTTTTTCCACTGTATATTTTTTCCTGCTTTGTCGAAGATTATTTGACCATAGAGTTGAGGGTCCAGATCTGGGCTCTCTACTCTGTTCCATGGGTCTATGTGTCTGTTTTGATGCCAGTACCATGCTGTCTTGGTGATCACAGCTTTGTAGTAAAGCGTGAAATCAGGTAGTGACATGCCACCAGTTTTATTTTTGTTTATTAACATTTTCTTAGCAATTCGGGGTCTCTTCTGATTCCATACAAATTTTAGGATTTTTTGCTCCAGCTCTTTGAAAAATACCAGTAGAATTTTGATGGGAATGGCATTAAAAGTATAGATTGCTCTAGGTAGTATAGACATTTTAACAATGTTTATTCTTCAATCCAAGAACATAGAATTGTCTTCCATCTTTTTATGTCTTCTTCAATTTCTTTCATGAGTGTTCTGTAGTTCCTCGAGTACAGATCCTTTCCCTCTTTGGTTAGGTTTATTCCCAGGTATCTCATGGTCTTGGTGCTAGAGTAAATGGAATCGATTCTCAAATTTCCCTTTCTGTATTTTCACTGTTAGTGTGTAAGAATGCCACTGATTTCTGTACATTGACTTTGTATTCTGCCAAGTTACTGAATTGCAGTATGAGTTCTAGTAGTTTGGGGGTGGAGTCTTTTGGGTTTTCCATATAAAGTACCATGTCATCTGCGAAGAGAGAGAGTTTGACTTCTTCCTTGCCAATTTGGATACCTTTTATTTCTCTTTGTTAGGAGAACATAGGCAGTAACCTCTTTGATATCAGCCACAGCAACTTCTTTCAAGATATGTCTCCAAAGGTAAAGGAAACAAAAGCAAAAATGAACTTTTGGGACTTCATCAAGATCAAAAGCTTCTGCACAGCAAAGGAAACAGTCAACAAAACACAGAGGCAACCCACGGAATGGGAGAAGATATTTGCAAATGACAGTACAGACAAAAGGTTGATATCCAGGATCTATAAAGAACTTCTCAGACTCAACACACGCAAAACAGATTATCATATCAAAAAATGGGCAGAAGATATGAACAGACATTCTCCAATGAAGACATACAAATGGCTATCAGATACATGAAAAAATGTTCATCATCACTAGCCATCAGGGAGATTCAAATTAAAACCACATTGAGATACCACCTCACACCAGTTAGAATGGCCAAAATTAGCAAGACAGGAAACAACGTGTGTTGGAGAGGATGTGGAGAAAGGGGAACCCTCTTACACTGTTAGTGGGAATGCAGGTTGGTGTAGCCGCTCTGGAGAACAGTGTGGAGATTCCTCAAGAAGTTAAAAATAGAGCTTCCCTATGACCCTGCAATTGCGCTACTGGGTATTTACCCCAAAGATACAGATGTGGTGAAAAGAAGGGCCATCTGTACCCCAATGTTTATAGCAGCAATGGCCACAGTCGCCCAACTGTGGAAAGAACCAAGATGCCCTTCCACGGACAAATGGATAAGGAAGATGTGGTCCATATACACTATGGAGTATTATGCCTCCATCAGAAAGGATGAATACCTAACTTCTGTAGCAACATGGACGGGACTGGAAGAGATTATGCTGAGTGAAATAAGTCAAGCAGAGAGAGTCAATTATCATATGGTTTCACTTATTTGCAGAGCATAACAAATAACAGGGAGGACATGGGGAGATGGAGAGGAGAAGGGAGTTGAGGGAAATTGGGGGGGAGATGAACCATGAGAGACTATGGACTTTGAAAAACAACCTGAGGGTTTTGAGGGGGCGAGGGGTGGGAGGTTGGGGGAGCCAGGTGGTGGGTATTATGGAGGGCACGCATTGCATGTAGCACTGGGTGTTGAAAAGCTATGAATTCTGTTACGCTGAAAAGAAATGAAATAAAAAAAAATTTAAAAAAAAGAAATTAAAAAAAATTTTTTTTCATTTTTATAGGCATATTCCACCCCTTCACTGTGTTTACCCTTATATACGTTTATCATTCTTTAAAATTTTGGGAGGTAGTTTCTTCGAAGAGACTAATATACCCCACAATTAAGTGGGTGACCCTGTTCTAGTCAGCAGTCTAATATATCTATTTTTTTCTTTTTTATATTTTTTCTTTACTTGTTTTCTTTTTTCAAAATTTTTTTTTCTGAACTTCTTTTTATCCCCTTTCTCCCCCCCCACGATTTGGGGTCTCTTCTGATTTGGTTAAAGCACATTTTCCTGGGATCTTTGCCACCCTTTTAGTATTTTATTTGCTCCTCCATATACTCTTATCTGGAAAAAATGACAAGGCGGAAAAACTCACCACAAAAAAAGGAACAAGAGGCAATACTGAAGGCTAGGGACCTATTCAATACAGACATTGGCAATATGTCAGATACAGAGTTCAGAATGACGATTCTCAACTTTCTAGCTAGGCTCGAAAAAGGCATAGAAGATATTGGAGAAACCCTCTCTGGATATATAAAATCCCTTTCTGGAGAAATAAAAGAATAAAATCTAACCAAGTTGAAAATAAAAAAAGCTATTAATGAGGTGCAATAAAAAAATGGAGGCTCTTACTGCTAGGATAAATGAGGCAGAAGAAAGAATTAGTGATATAGAAGACCAAATGACAGAGAATAAAGAAGCTGAGCAAAAGAGGGACAAACAGCTAATGGACCACGAGGGGAGAAACTCGAGAGATGAGTGACACCAGAAGACAAAACAACATTAGAATAATTGGGATTCCAGAAGAAGAAGAAAGAGGGGAGCAGAAGGTATATTGGAGAGAATTATTGTAGAGAATTTCCCTAATATGGCAAAGGGAACAAACATCAAAATCCAGGAGGTACAGAGAACCCCCCTCAAAATTAACAAGAATAGGTCCACACCCCATCACCTAATAGTAAAATTTACAAATCTTATCGATAAAGAGAAAATCCTGAAAGCAGCCCGGGAAATGAAGTCTGTAACATACAATGGTAAAAATATTCGATTGGCAGCAGACTTATCCACAGAGACCTGGCAGGCCATAAAAAAACTGGCATGATATATTCAGAGCACTAAAGGAGAAAAACATGCAGCCAAGAATACTATATCCAGCTAGGCTATCATTAAAAATAGAAGGAGATACAAAGCTTCCAGGACAAACAAAAACTGAAAGAATTTGCAAACACCAAACCAGCCCTACAGGAAATATTGAAAGGGATCCTCTAAGCAAAGAAAGAGCCTAAAAGTAGTAGACAAGAAAGGAACAGAGACAATATACAGTAACAGTCACCTTACAGGCAATACAGTGGCACTAAATTCATACTCTCAATAGTTACCCTGAATTTTAATGGGCTAAATGCCCCAATCAAAAGACACAGGGTATCAGAATGGATAAAAAACCAAAACCCATCAATATGTTGCCTACAAGAAACTCATTTTAGACCCGAAAACACCTCCAGATTTAAAGTGAGGGGGTGGAAAACAATCTACCATGCTAATGGACATGAGAAGAAGGCTGGGGTGGCAATCCTTACACCAGATCAATTAGATTTTAAGCCAAAGACTTTAATAAGAGATGAGGAAGGACACTATATCATACTCAAAGGGTCTAACAAGAAGATCTAACAGTTTTAAATATCTATGCCCCTAACGTGGGAGCAGCCAACTATATAAACCAATTAATAACAAAATCAAAGAAACACATCAACAACAATACAATAATAGTAGGGGACTTTAACACTCCCCTCACGGAAATGGACAGATCATCCAAGCAAAAGATCAACAAGGAAATAAAGGCCTTAAATGACAC
>PISX010017774.1:8175-42494 GCA_004024625.1 Mellivora capensis | reverse complement strand
TGCTTATTTACAACACAAATAAAGGCTTATATAACAAGCTATCCCTTTTTGGTACCTATATTAAGAGCAAAATTAATCTAATCCAGCTCTTTAATTTTAACATTAACAAAATAACCATTTATTTGAGGAAAATTACTTTGGAATTTGGGCTAACTGGTTGGTTCCTCAGCAGGTCACTGGGTGACTATGGGTCTCAGTGCGACATCTGTGTCTTATAGAATGTCCTCTTGTCAATATTCTGTATCTCTTTGAAAGTGAATTATAAATGTTCTCCCATCTTTCTGATTTAGTCCAAAGCTAGGCGTAAACTCTGCATTTCAGAGAGAAGGAAGGGCTTGACCATTAGGTCCCAAACTCCTACCACAACCAGGAGAAGATAGTATGTCCAGTCGAGACATGACTCATATTGATCCCCACATTCCTATCAATTTCTAGACTTTTCTACTAAAATGAGACACGTGAGTAGGTAGATTATTATTACAACCAGTAAGTGTAGGAACTGAGGCTGGTACAGCTAAAGGGATTATACTTGTTCTTCTGTCTACTTTAAACCAACAAGCTTTTAAAAAAAAAAAAAACTTTATTTTTTCAGTGTTCCAAGATTCATTGTTTATGCACCACACCCAGTGCTCCATGCAATACATGCCCTCCTTAATACCCACCACCAGGCTCTCCCAAACTCCACCTCCCACCCCTCCAAAACCCTCAGTTTGTTTCTCAGAGTCCACAGTCTCTTGTGGTTTGTCTCCCCCTCTGATTTCCCCAACCTCACTTCTCCTCTGCTTCTCCCCATGTCCTCCATGTTATTCCTTATGTTCCACAAGTAAGTGAAGCCATATGATAATTGACTCTCTTTGCTTGACTTATTTTACTCAGCATAATCTCCTCCAATCCGGTCTATGTTGATACAAGAGTTGGTTATTCATCTTTTCTGACGGAGGCATAATATTTCATTGTATATATGCACCATATCTTCTTTATCCATTTATCTGTTGAAAGCATCTTGGTTCTTTCACAGCTGGGAGACTGTGGCCATTGCTGCCATGACACTGGGGTACAGATGGCCCTTCTTCTCACTACATCTGTATCTTTGGGGTAAATACCCAGTAGTGCAACTGCAGGGTTATAGGGTAGCTCCATTTTTAATTTCTTAAGGAATCTCCACATTGTTTTCCAAAGCAGCTGCACCAACTTACATTCCCACCAATAGTGAAGAGGGTTCCCCTTTCTCCACATTCTCTCCAACACTTGTTTCCTGGCTTGTTAATTTTGGCCACTCTAACTGGTGTAAGGTGATATCTCAATATGGTTTTGATCTGAATCTCCCTGATGGCTAATTATGATGAACATTTTTTCATGCGTCTGTTAGCCATTTGTATGTCTTCTTTAGAAAATTGTCTGTTCATGTCTTCTGCCCATTTTTTGACATGATTATCCATTTTTTGAGTGTTGAGTTTGAGGAGTTCTTTATAGAACTTGGATATCAGCTTTTTCTCTGTAGTGTCATTTGCGAATATCTTCTCCCATTCTGTGGGTTGCCTCTTTGTTTTGTTGACCATTTCCTTTGCTGTGCAGAAGCTTTTGATCTTGATGCTTTAAACACAATTCAAGCTCCATAGGCAGCTCCTTGGAAATTATTCTGCAAGGGGAGAAAAAAATTCATGGCATTTATTTTTCAAAGGGAGAGGAAGTTGAAACATAACAGTTCAATGGAAATGTGGGTGCCACTCAATGATTTTTAATCTCTAGAAGTGGACATGTATCAAATTCTATTGCCACAAACACCAAGTTGCTATCAAAGTGTGTCAGAATTCAACTACAACAAAAATTGCTTGAAGTCAACAGGCAGTCAGTTGAGGTTGGAGAATTTTTTTTTTAATTATATGGCAAAACATCTCAAAAGAGGTATTTGGTCCAAGGTGGTGGGTCATGCCAAAAGTGCCCTGAATGCATGAACACATTCAGTTTTCACCACTCTTTAACTTAAGGAGTCCTGTGGGGTCCATGGAGTTCTGATGGCTGTGCTTTCTGGGTAAGCACAGGTACATTAGTAACTACTAATTCCACCCCTGCCAAGTAGCCTCCAGCCATGTCTCACTACACCCCACTGACATTATCACGTATCAACTCATGCCAAAACATCAAAGCACAGTGAGCTGAAGCTGTTCCTAGCAGCAAGAGTGTGAATCAGGCATGGAACAGGACATTAAGTGGAACTCTAGAACTCCATCCAGTGGGTGTCAGCTCCTTCCGGCTACCAACAAGAGCTGCCAGGCGCCACATGGGCTGTCCAAAGCAAGCATTCAGAATGCAGTTTGGAGGCCCAACTCTTCACCCACACTGATGGCAAAGAGTCAGAAACTTAATATAAGATAATGTGATTTCAGACAACTCCATCCCCATAACCTGGCCAGCTGATCTTGTGGTCACCTACTGGACTAGGAACCTATGCGAACAGCCAGCACACAGTGCTGTCTCCATCCTTCCTCATCAAAGGTATGGCTTAAGATTGGCGTGAGATTGAAAATAACCTGGAGCTTCACCCATGAAATATGTTACTTTGATCTATATATGCGTATGATTCATTTTCTGTTTTGGAAAGGAAAGGCTTTGTGGATTTTTTAAAATTCATGTTGGTGGCCTAATGACAGCCATAGGTTGTTAACTGGGCCAGTTGCCATTCGTGGTAACTGTGGTATGGTCCCCAGAACTCACAAAGATATTCATACGCCTTGGGCAAACTCAAAAATCTTGGGGTTCCCTAAGATTCCCACAGCCCAGGCCTTTTCTCCTACCAACACCAGTTACAAATGCAAAGATGTATAGCTCCCCTGTGGACAGTTGCTGAAGCCAAAAACTCACCCCACCGAGCGTCCACTGATTTCAATGCAAAATGACATTTTATGAAAAGTCTTGTGGTAGACAGTCTTTAAACTTCTACAAATTAAACAAGATTCAAGGGGGAGATGGTTGGGGGGGGCATGCTGTATAGTGGGGAGAGCCTTGAATGTCACAAATAATAATAATAAATGGAAATTATAAATATCTGGACATAGAACAATTCATAGCAATGATATAAAAATTACACTTGGTAATTTTTCATATATACTGACAACTTAAAGTGATTATATCATATGTAACTAAACTCAATTTTAATTACTTAATACTATATTGAGAAAAAATACTTATAAGGATTGTCTCTAGTTGATTGCAGTGGATGTCTTCTATCCTTCCAAATTATTTATCCAAAATTAAGTTTTCTAAGGATACAGTAGCATGGGCCATTGATAATGAATACACTGATGGCTTGGCCTTCTGAAATCCAACTGTGTGTGTGTGTGCATGTGTGTGTGTGTGTGTGTGTTATGTTAGTCACCATAAAACCTGTCATTGGTCTTTGATGCAGTGAAATCCAACTTCTGACTCAGGCTGAGACCCCAAGCAGCTTGGTTGATGGGGAGGAGCTACTGCTTACCTGAAGTGAATTAAATGGTGTGAGGAAGGGGGTCTTAGGCCACTCAGTGCCTCCCACCCAACTCCTGATGCCAGCATGAGAGAAGTAAGGGACTAAGCCTTTCACATGTCATCTGTGCTGACAATTGGTAGTAACTGTTTGCTTCTTCTTATTAATACACTGTCAATTCCTTTTTTTCTTAATATTTATTCATTTGAAAGAGACAGAGAAAGCATGAGTGGCAGAGGGACATGGGGGAGGGAGAGAACCTCAAGCAGATTCTCCAATGATCATGGAGTCCCACATGGGTCTCAATCCCATGACCCTGTGATCACCACCTGAGTTGAAACCAAGAGTAGGACGCTTAACAGGTGAGCCACTCAGGCATGCCCACTGTTAATTCTTGAGAGAGAGGGGAGGGATATATTGATTTCCCACAGTGTACTAAGAACTAGGGACTGTAGATGGATAGATAACTTCTTCAAAAACTCAACCTGAGCTGGAAATTCCCTTTCTTGGGAGGAACAGGATAAGAACACCTGAGAACAAGGTAGAGCCCATTTGAAGGGAAAGGTGAGCAGAAAAGGAAAAGATGCCGACCTGCCAACGTTCCTTGTCACCCTTCACCTCTACAACCTGTCAGACCTTTTAATATTTGTGATTTTGAGGTGATCCCAGAGCAGAAAATCCATCCAGATTTCACCTCACTGAGAACGGTGGCAGGCAGGAGAGCAAAATTTTCCTTGTTATTAGGACCCTGTCCACTGGAAAAGCTGTGAGCCAAAAAATACTATTATTTAATTATAATAAATAAATAAATAAATAATTTTAAAAATAAAAGCTGTAGACCCTGAAAGTTCTGGAAAAGGGACTTCTTGCCCCATCCTGCATTTCAACTGTACTTTCAGGAATTGGACCTGAAATATACACAGTTGTGATAATACATAGATTTAATATCTTCACAGCAGTTGAATTGCACTGATTCAATATATCCTCAAAGACTTCTCCATTTGACCTCTGTCATGCTCTCTTTGCCAACACTGCCATCCATAATATCACTGTGTCTATTAAATACCTTTTCTGTAACAGTAGGACCAAAAGAAATACTTACTAAGCAACCAAGTCTGGTTTCCAGCCAATATCTGCAAGACGGGTCTCATTAATGAATGCTCTCGGGTATCTTAGCTGACACCTGCCTCCCTCTTCCCCACCTCTCTGCTGTTATAATTCCATGTCCCAGAACAGGCTTAGCCAGTGTTAAAGAAAAACCAGAGCCTGGCAGTAGTCAAAGGGGTAAAAGCAGATTTTAATCAGGAGCTATTGCAATAGGGGAAAGAGACTTCAGTCCAGAACTGGATTTAAGGCCAAATACAGCACGGATAAGCAAGGATTCTAGCTAAGGGGGAGCCAGTGGATGGGAAAATACCAGGAGGAGGTGAGGGGCATTCTGGCTAAACTGACCTCACAGGGTCTTCCTGAAGCCAAGCCAGGAGATCAGACCTCATTGGGGGTTGGAGGATAAGGATGAGAAACCTGATCTGATATTGAGGGTGACCAGATATCAGAGTGGGAGATTCTGGCTAACCGGACCTTGCAGGACTTTTGCTAAAATTGGATGATGCAAAGACAAATACATAAGTCCAAAGGTCAAGGCCTCATGGGGAAGAGGATTCAGAGGAGCCTGAATGACATGGGATGAGGAGTGCCTTTGTCACCAAGAGTGAGTCATGCTTCCCATACTTATATTATTGTTAGGTTCCATTAGGCTGACAAATGAAGGTGAGGTTCACAGGGAAAGCCCTGGGCTTATGATCATAAGATGTGCTCCTGACTTAATTTGGCTCCTCATGAGACATGTCCTTGACCAAAACATCTGGTCTAACTCGATCCCAGTTCCTCTACCTGGTTAGAGGTGATAATACCTGCCTGGCTTGGTTTGGGTGATTTTTAAATGAGATGAAAAAAATCTATCATATCTATCAAAAAAAATCTATCATAAAATCTGAAATATAGTAGACAATTGAAGAGAAAAAGGGGTGCTTTTATTTTTTTATTAACAGATAATGTATTATTTGTTTCAGGAGTACAGATGTGTGAATCATCAGTCTTACAAAATTCACAGCACTCACCATAGCACATACCCTCCCCAGTGTCCATAACCCACCCACCCTATCCCTTCCACTCCCCTCCACTCCAGCAACCCTTAGTTTGTTTCCTGAGGTTAAGAATCTCTTATGGTTTTTCCCCGTCTCTGGTTTCATCTTGTTTCATTTTTCCCTCCCCTTCCCTATGATCCTCTGTCTTGTTTCTCAAATTCCTCATATCAGGGAGATCATATGATAATTGTCTTTCTCTGATTGACTTATTTCACTTATCATAATACCCTCTAGTTCCATCTATATCGTTGCAAATAACAAGATTTGGGGATTTTGATGGCTGCATGGTATTCCACTGTATATATGTATACCACATTTTCTTTATCCATTCATCTGTTGATGGACATCTAGGCTCTTTCCATAGTTCAGTTTTGTGGACATTGCTGCTATAAACATTCAGGCGCACGTGCCCTTTCAAATCACTACCTTCGTATCTTTGGAGTAAATATCCAGTAGTGCAATTGGTGGGTCCTAGGGTAACTCTATTTTCAACTTTTTGAAGAACCACCATATTGTTTTCTAGAGTGACTGTACCACATGTTGCATCCCCACCAACAGTGTAGGAGGGTTCCAAAAAGGGTGCTTTTAAAATGCTGGTGTATCTCTAGTGCTCAGAGGTTCTACTCACCTGTAAAATGGCAGACAGTTTAAAGATCTAAAAGTTGTCAAATTAGAAAAAGCACTCATCCTCCTTATTAGCAGGAGATTCTTAGATTGAATTTAATAAGATGAACTGGGAATCTCATCACCTTCAGGTATGTTAGAACACTTCTGATCTGAAATTATACCTTTATAAGGGGAAAAAAATACCTGACTGCCAAACCTTTCCAGAAAAATCCACTAAACTGAAGATTGGAGAGGCCTCTTCTTCTTGTTCAGGCCTTTTAGACACCTGAAACAGGTCAGACAAGAGGGACCCCTTCCATCTTGGATGGTTAGGACTCAGGGAACAACAATAACAAACTGTAATCCTCGAGAATCATTGAAAAAATAAATAGAATAAAGAGACTTTTTAATCAAGCACTTGCTTCTCTGCAAACTCCATCCATCTAGACCGTAGAACACAACTAAGAACCCAAAAGCAAGGACAGAAATGCAACCATAGAAGATACCACAAGGTCCATCCATTGAACACCATGGCCAGAGCACAAGTGTCTGAGACTGATGTGAAGATAAGCAAAGCAAGTTTCTTTCATCTAATAAGAAATCTTAACGAGTTCAGTTGACTGGAGTCCCAGACCACAATAGCCTGGAAACAGCAAATAAAGGAAGGCCATGGGTTTACTAAAAACTGCTTCATGGAAAGCAGTGAGGATTGAGTCTGGAAGCAAGTGGGGAAAAAAATGCCCAGAACCCTACATCAAAGAAAAAAGAGCCCAAACATGTACCTGTCCCGGAGCACTCAGGAGAGAGGGCAACGCTCCTGCCCACCTTGCAGCCTCCTGGGGTTAGGTCTGCACTGCAGGACAGAATGATATTTGAGGTTTCAGCAAGACAACCCAGAGACATAAAGAACTTGGGTTATACAAGGTGAAGCCTGCTTCGAAGCCGTGTTTGCCACAATATACAAAGATTTCTGAGAAGTGGTCATTATTTTTATTGCAACTTAAAGGGAAAACCTCAGTCATCTGGGGAAATCATTGTGTGGCATATGATCCCACATTACTGAGACTCCACTGGGGTCCAACCAATAGCCTTCCTTATTCCCAGCAACCAACTTCTTGAGCCCAGGCTGTCCTGAGGGAGAGCACGCTGTCCTGCTGTTGGACCCAAGCCAGCAAGCAAAGCACCTCTAAGGGCCTGGGAGCTTTGTTTTAAGTGGTGTGAGCAAAAGATGCCCTCAGCCTAAAGGAGTCTCCCTAAATACCCCTGCTCCCTGGGACACCTGCCTGTAGGGATAGCTCTCTCCCACCACATTTCCTAGCTCTTAAAGCCGGGGGAGGGGGAATGGCAGGGTAAACAATGAGAGGTCCTCAGGAACCAGAGGAAGGGGGTCTTGCTGTCAGCATGGGCACCAACCAGCCAGCACTGAATGCATAGGCCCGTGTCTCCATTTGTGTCCTGATGGTCTCTAACGCAAGACAAGGGATGCATGGCAATCACAACTTAGGAATGCCAGATTCACCACATTTTTTCAAATTAACATACAATGTATTATTTGCTTCAGGGGTACAGGTCTGTGATTCATCAGTCTTACACAATTCATAGCACTCCCCATAGCACATGCCCTCCCCAATGTCCATCACCCAGCCACCCCATCCTTCCCAACCCCCTCCACTCTAGCAGCCCTCAGTTTATTTCCTGAGATTAAGAGTTTCTTAAGGTTAGTCTCCCTCCCCATTCCCATCTTGTTTCATTTTTCCCTCCCTCCTCCCAACGAGCCCCTGCCCTGCCTCTCAAATTCCTCATATCAGAGAGATCATGTGGTAATTGTCTTTCTCTGATTGACTTATTTTGCTCAGCATAACCTTCTAGTTCCATCCATGTCGTTGCAAACAGCACATTATTTTTTAAAGCATAGTAGCTTTTTCCTTTCCAGACAGCAGCCACCTTAATCTTCTGCCTGCATCTCCAATTTGACCTGAGTGATGAATCTCTTTATTTGCTTCAGTCTAAAGCAATTAAATTTTGCTTCTCACTGTCCTCAACTGTGTATTAAAGGGGAGCATCGAACAATAGCCCAGAGCAAAACCTCTTTATTGCCAGAGAAGAATTGATTTCTTATTCCTCATTTTTTATTTTAATTTTGATGTCCTTGCATTAAAAGTGATACTTGCAAATGGTGAGAAATTCAAAGAGCATAAAAGAATGCATAATAAAAATGCATCCCACTCACATCCTCTATTCTACAAACCCTCCACTGCTCATAGTCACATGGATGCCTTCCAGAAATAGTCGATACCTATTCAAGCATACGTACACACACATTAACATATATTTATATTTTGTCACACAAATGGGAGCATGTGTTTTTGCACATGGTTCATTGTGCTTTTTTTTATGTTATGTTAGTCACAGTAGAGTACATCATTAGTTTTTGATGTAATGTTCCATGACTCACTCTTTGCTTGTAACACCCAGTGCTCCATGAAATATGTGCCCTCCTTAACACCCGCCATTGGGCTAACACATCCCTCCACCCTCTCCCCTCGGAAACCCCCAGTTTGTTTCCCAGAGTCCATAGTCTTTCATAGTTCATCTCCTGCTCTGATTCCACCTCCCTTCATTTTTCCCTTCCTTCTCTTAATGTCTTCCATGCTATTCCCTATGCTCCACAAATTAGTGAAACTATATGATAATTGACGTTATCTGCTTGACTTATTTCACTCAGCATAACCTCCTCCAGTTTCAACCATGTTTTTGCAAAATTTGGGTATTCATCCTTTCCAGTGGCTGAATAGTATTCCATTGTATATATGGACCACATCTTCTTTATCCATTCGTCCATTGAAGGACATCTTGGCTCCCTCCACAGTTTGGCGATTGTGGCCATTGCAGCCATGAACATTGGGGTACATGTGGCCCTTCTTTCCACTGCATCTGTATCTTTGGGGTAAATACCGAGTAGTGCAACTGCAGGGTCATAGGGAACTCTATTTTTAATTTTCTGAGGAACTTCCACTCTGTTTTCCAAAGGGGCTGCACCAACTTGCATTCCTACCAACAGTGTAAGAGAGTTCCCCTTTCACCACATCCTCTCCAACACTTGTTTACAGTCTTGTTAATTTTGGCCATTCTAACTGGTATAAGGTGGTATCTCAATGTGATTTTGATTTGAATTTCCCTGATGGCTAGTGATGATGAACATTTTTTCATGTGTCTGTTGGCCTTATAAATCCTGATTAACGTATTATTTTAAACTGCAGAATAACACTCCGGGTCACTCATGTGCAGATGTTTACAAAAGTAGGGCTCTACTGAGGAATACTTAGATAGCTTCCCAAACCCTTTCTCTTACACTAACACTGCAAGGAGCCTCTTTGATGTCCATAGGACAGATCTGTAGCAGTAAAATGGACAAGGTAACAGAAGATATGCATATTTTGCTTTAAAAGACAGCGCCATGGTAGCCAGGGTGGCTCAGTCAGTTAAGCGTCCAAATCTTGGTTTCAGCTCAGGTCATGATCTCAGGGTCACGAGTCTGAGCTCTACATTGGGCTCCATCCTGGGCATGCAACCTACTTGGGATGCTCTCTCTACCTCTGCCCCTTGCCCCCCACGCTCTCTAAAAAAAAAATAAATTTTATTACAAAAATAAAAGACAGTGCCAAATTGTCGTACCTAGGGTTGTGTTGATTTATAATCCCAACTCCAGAAGGGAGTACACCTGTGGGACACACTTGCGTCCACAATGGAGACGGACAACTGGTTGATCTTTGCCCGTAGGGTAAGTGAAAAGGAGGTGTCACTTGCATTTCTTAGAGTACAGTTGAGCATCTTTGAACATATTTGTTGGTGGGGTTTTTTTTTTGGCCCTTTGTCCATTTTTCTAGTGGATTTTTAGCATTTCCTTATCAATTTGGAAAGTCCTGTTCTGTACAAAGGAAATCAGACCTTTGTTAGTTATATGTCTTACAAATATTTTTCAGAGTCTGTCTTTTGTTCCATGGCATTCTTTGTTCATTGTAGTCTTATGTTTGTATCTTTTTTCTGCAGAATATTTTTATTTTATGCAGTGAACATCAATATTTTCCTTCATGAGATCTCAGCTTTATGTCATTGAGATATTCGTGCTTTAGGACTAGAGAAATAATTTGTGTTATAGGAATAAGCCCTCCCCATTCCTATACTATGAAAGTTAAATAGCTGTTTTCTTGTAGCCATTTTAACAGTTTAACTTTTGGGCTGACATCTTTGAGCCAGCTGGACTCAGCCCAGGAGTCAGCCTTCACTGTGCTCTGCGTAACCAGCTGATTGGCTCTAACACTGTCCACTGTATAATGATCCACTTTTTTCCATTGACTTGAGTGTCCATCAACCTTCCACTTTGTGATTTTGCCTGATCCTTCTTCAGGAAAGAAAGAAAGAAAGAGAGAAAGAAAGAAAGAAAGAAAGAAAGAAAGAAAGAAGAAAGAGGGAGGGAGGGAGGAAGAAAGAAAGAAGAAAAGAAAGAGGAAGGGAGAGGGAGGGGAGGGGAGGGGTGGGGAGGAAGGGAGAGGAGAGGAGAGGAAAGGAAAGGAAAGGAATGCCAATAAATATTCCTGACCTTTGGAATATGGCAACTCTTTCAAATATCAGTCTAAGTTCCTGTCAGTTACCTCTGCCAACATCACTTTTCATAACTGTTATTGTTGAATTGTGCCCCCCAGAATTCAAATGGAGAAGTCCTAACCCGAAGTACTTAAGAATGTGGACTTATTTGGAAATAGGGTCATTGCAGATGTCATTAGTGAAGATGAGGTCATGCTAGAGCAGGGTGGGCTCTACTCCAGTATGACTGCTGTCCTTCTCAAAGGGGACAGGCACATGCTCAGGGAGAAGGCCATGTGCAGAAGGGAGAGACTGGGGGGTTGCAGAAGAACATCAAAGATGCCAGCAAACCACCAGAAGCCAGAAGAGGGGCCTAGAGCATATTCTCCCTCACAGCCTCAGAAGGAACCAACCCTGCCCACACCTCGATCTTGGACTTCCAGCCTGCAGAGCGTCTAGACAATACAGCTCTGCTGTCTAAGCCGCTCAGCCTACAGCACGTTGTAATGACAGCTCCAGCAAGCAAATACAACAATTGCAGGGAACGCTTCATGATTTCCTCTCTATGACTGAAACCAGGTCATTAGCTGTCAGGGAAAGTACGACGCACAGCCCCTCTCCTCTGTGTAGGTGCAGCCTCCCAGACAGGGTCAGTGTGCATTGTAGACCACCAGGGAAGAAATGCATGCCCAGCCCCCCTCCACCAATCCCGCACAGGGCAGCCCCTGCTCCACCTGCCCAAGGAGTAGTTGCCCCCACCCATGATCCGTCAGGAAAGAGCCCTGGCCCCAGGGCCAGACCACCCACCTGCATGGCCCCCACTGCTGTCACACCAGGACTCTGCCCCCTCACTTGCTGGGGTTGGCTCTGAGCATTCTTTTCCTCTTCCTGCAAACCAGCAAACATGCTGAGCTGGGAAAACAGACCATTCTGACCCTCAGTGAGACAGTGCATCTGAGGTTCCTCAGCCAGGAAGCACTGACTGCACACCGGGAGGCGGGGGCGGGGCGGGGGGGCGGGGCAGGCAGACAGTCACTTCAGGGAAGCCTGAAGAAGGATTCATTCAAAGCCACTCTCTTTAAATGCTGCTTTGAAAAAGGAAAAGCCTTGAAAATCTCTCTGGGAATGGGGGCTTCTCAGCTGCCACATCACACTGATGTCCATGACCCCTTATTGTCACCGGGGAATCCACATTTGCAACACTGGTTCCCTCTTTTTCTTGCAAAAATGATTTTTCTTTTGGGGCTTACTTTGTGCTTCTGTGTGAATTTTTGGTGATAATCTTGTAGCTGATCTCCTCCTTCTGGGAATGCACAGCTGAAGAAATTATAATATGAATCAGGATGGCAACATGATTCAGAGGACATACTTTTCCAGGAATGCGTCCCTCACTGGAGCATGGTGAGTGGGAGCGAGCAGGATCTTCTTGGGAAAACAAAGGCAGGTCTGAATGCTGGAGCTCGGGTTTATCATGAGCACCTCTCCCAAGGGCCTGTGGCTTCCTGAGGCAGCCTTGCTTTGTTCGCCACCACTCCAGAGCCTAGGGCAAGCGTGGGGCTTGGGGCACATTCTCCATAGGCTGCAGGGACAAGAGCACTCCAGACATCCTTGAGTCAACACAGAATCACTCTGGTTCTGCTTGGGCACCAGCCACTCTGTAGTGGGTTGATTAATGGCCTCCAAAAGGATATGTTCATGCCCTAAGCCCAGGACCCTTGAACATGACCTTCTTGGAAAAAGGGACTTCACAGATGTAATCAAGTTAAGGATTTCCAGAGGAGATTATTCTGGATTACCCAGGTGGCTCCTAAATGCTGTGACAAATGTCTTTATAAGAAATAGAAGAGGAGGGGTGCCTGGGTGGTTCACTCAGTTAAGTGTCTGCCTTCAGCTCAGGTCATGATCTCAGGGTCCCAGGATCGAGCCCCATGTCAGGCTCCTTGTTCAGAAGGGAGTCTACTTCTCCCTCTCCCTCTGCCTGCTGTGCCCCTTGCTTGTGCTCTCTCTCTCTTTCTCTCTCAAATAAATAAAATCTTTAAAAAAAAAAAAAGAAATAGAAGAGGAGAAGACATAGGTACACACAGAGGAAAGGACATGTGAAGACAGAGGCGAGACTGGAGGGATGCAGCCACAAGCCTAGGAAAGTCCTTGGAAGACACAGGAAGGCTTCTCCACTAGAGCACTGAGAGGGGCACAGCCCTGTGACACCTGGACTTCTGGCCTCCAGACTTTGGAGAGTATCAATTTCCGTGGCTTTAAGTCCCCCCCAGTTAGTGGTAATTTGTTAGGGCTGCCCCAAGAATCTAACATACCATCCCTCCAGTAACCCTGCCCCCTGCTGTCTCCTCAGAGACCACCAATATTTGTGGAATGGAACCTACACAACGATAAAGCAGACGGCCAAGCCAGTCTTTCAAAGTGCCGGCACGCCAGACCTCTTTCCCTTCATGAAGTAGAGCAGCCGGTGGTCCTTGCTGTCAGCCCTCAGCCAGGTCCAGCATCACGCTCCTTGACATCAAATGTCACAGGAGTTCTGTGGTGGGTGGTCTCAGTGGGCCAAGATGGCTACCCAGAACCTTGACCTTCCAGAAAACTTGCCTTGGGTCACTCCTTTCCCCTCAGTTCTTTGTTGTTGTTGTTGCCAGCTGACTTCACTAGAGGAATTCACCAGCACATACACATTCAGAGGGAGGAAGTTTCATGAACAGCAAGATGAGAAAACACTACTCAAGTTTTCACTTCCTTCAGAAGTTCCTAGTCAAATTGCATGTTTATATTTAGCCCCGGGCCATGCAGGATCCTCTGCTAAATTCATCAGTAGGCACCTGTCAGTCTCCTCTCAGGCAGAAACCAACACAAGAACCACCCACAGAAGATGAAGGGAAGGGCCCAGTCAGAGAAGCTCGGCTTCTTATCACATGGCCATCTGGCTACTTCTAGATCATTCTTCATTATGTCACATTATCCTTGCCTACACCTTGGGGATCTGCGCCCCTAATTTGAGAGTTTTAAGTTGTTGGCACCAAGTGAAAAATTCAAAGAAAAGTAAAGCATAAGAACTCTCAAGCCCTGGAGAGTTAGAGAAGAGGGAATTTGGTCCCTGGCATTGTTATTTCTGACCAGGGCCATGGGGACCTAAGCTCTTTACTCCTCAATAGCTAAGAGAACAACTCCTTAAGATTAGTTAGAAATTGTGCAGTCAGTTCCAGGGCTCATAGCTCCCTCTACAACCAGCATGATCCTCAGCCCATGTTCTGGATTGGAACCTCTGTGGAAACAAGATAGACAAGAAGCCATGGGTGGTGCTGCTCTGGAGAATGGACCCTCTAGTGAGCAGTGAGCTCCCAGAGGTGTGCATCAAAGAAGCTCCATGATGGGCCATAGAGCTGGTGGCTACGGTGTTCTATGAATATGTGTATTCATCTAGGTTCTCCAGAGAACAGAGCCAATGGGATAGAGATAGATTGAGAATGGATGGATGGGTGCATGGATAGATGAAAGATAGGTCTGTAGGTAAGTAGCTAGCTAGCTAGATAGATAGATATAAGAGGTTTATTATGGGGGATTGGATCATATAGCTATAGAGCTGCAGTTGGCAAGCTGGACACACAGGAGAAACAATAGTGTAAGTTCTCATCCAGGTCCAAATCAGAAGGTAACAGAACCCCAATGTTGCAGCTTAAAGAGATTCAGGCAGAAGGAGCAAATCCTCCCTTCCTCCAGATTTTGTTCTATTCAGGCCTCCAATGGATTTGATGAGGCCCACCCACACTGGGGAAGGCACTCTGCTTTACTCAGTCTACCAATTCTGGATAACCCGAAACACCCTCACAGACACACAGACACGGTAATGTTTGTGACCAAGTATCTGGGCACCCTGTGGCCCCGTCAAGTCGACACACACTAATCACCATAGTACGGAAACCTCAGCTTTCAGTGGTGGCCTCACGCAACCCAGAGTTGGCCAGTCAGCTCGGGCAGTGCATGTCCTCAGACACTGGTGCAGCCTCAGAACTTCTGGTATGGGGTAGGAGTGGGTGACCACGCTGAGGGTCACGCGAAGTACAAGGTGGAGAAACAGCACGTTTCATGTGCCCTTGACAGCAGCTAAATATTTTGAAAGCCAGTGTGGCCATGCATGCTATTTGCATTTCTTGCAGGTGCTTTTAGAAATTCAGTCAGGGGGTACCTGGGTGGCTCAGTCCATTGAGCTTCTGACTGAGGTTAGGTCACGATCTCAGGGTCCTAGGATGGAGCCTCATTTCCATCCCTGCTCAGTGGGGAGTCCTCTCCCCCTGCCTGCCAGTCTCCCTGCTTGTGCGCTCTCTCTCTCTCTCCCCCTGTCAAATAGATAATGAAATCTTTAAAAAGGAAGGAAGGAGAGAAAGAAAGGAAGGAAGGGAGGAAGGAAGGAGAAAGGAGTGAGGGAGGGAGGGAAGAAAGAAGGGAAAGGGAGGGAGGAAGGAAGGAAGGAAGAGAGAGAGAGAAAGGAGGGAAGGAAGGAAGGAAGGAGGGGGGGAGGGAAGGAGAGGGGGGGTGAAGGCGGGGGAGGAATTCAGAGTCAGTGCTCACCTGGGCCCTGGCCAATCAGACCAGAGTCTTAGTCCTCATTATAAAATTCTGTAACCTTCACACACATCATTCTTAGCCACATATCTCACTCTACAATCTGTCTTGAGATGGCTTGCTTCCTTAGGAATTTCTCCACTGAGTGGGAATCTTCCTAACCTTTTTACTCCAAAAGGGGAAAAAATGAGTAAGCAACAACTAAAAACAGGCTGTTATTTATATATACTTCTGGCCAATCAGGGAAACCATTTGAGAGAGAAGGAACAAGATACACATTTTGCTTTTGTATCAGAGATAAAAAGCATGATTCACTGTATGGCATTTATTTATATACAAATATCTAGTTATAATCAAATAAAGATTTTAATAAAAATCATCCTGACAGTAACTGGCCCTTGTGCTAATTCAGGGCATTCCTGGGCACCCACGCTCACAGATGCCCTTGGTTGCTTCAAAAATGAGTAATGAGGGTGCTTGGTAAAGCTTTTTAAGGTCAACATACAGGTTTCTTTCAAGCAAGAATAGAGGCAAGCAAGTGTGATAATGCTGAATCATGGCAAAAGCAGCTACGAGTGACTGAGACAGCAGGGTGTGGGGCTTGGCACAGTCCCTAGCACTCAAGAGGTCCTCCCATGGAGAAGATGGACTCCTTTCTTTCACCCCCTCATTGGCCAGCAGACATCCTAACCCTTGGGCTAAGTTTGGATTAGCAGAGCTTGCAAACTGGTGAAGGTGAGTGTTGGTTTCCATCTTCCACTCATTCAACAAGGGCTCTGTTTCTTCCCCATCTTCCTATCTTTGCCCAAATTCATGCAATTACCACTAATGCTAGTTAAAAATAATGGCCATTTATTGAGCACTTACTTAGTGCCAGGTACTGAGAACTCTATGTGTACTAACTCACAAAATCCTTACTGGTCCTCCAAGATGGAGAACCGTGATTGTTACCCTGATTCTATCGGTGAGGAAACAGAGGGACTCGGGAGTTAATCAGCTCACCCAAGGGCACATAGCTTCTGTAACAGTTGTCTACTGGTACACAACAACTCGCCCAAAAACTTAGTGGCTGAACCAACAAACATGTGTTGTCTCACAGTTTCTGTAGGTCAAGAATCAAAGCATTGAAAATAAATCCTCTGCGCCAACTTGCCCTCTGGGGGGCTGCGGGGGTCCCACATGCCCAGCATGCAGCCAGATCAGGGTCTGGGGTTGGGAGAGCTGCACACCCAGCACTGAGCTGTTGCCATGGAAAAGCCACAGTCTCTGGAGCTGTGCTTAGAGGAGTCCTGTCCCTTCCCACCCCCAGGCTATCACACTGCAGCTGTGTTAAACCACAGGAGGGTCCTGCAGTTGGAGGCAACAGTCCAAGGCCAGCAGGGCAGCGGGCACTGGTGGCATCAGACATCGGGGAGAACCAGTGATGGAGGTCTGCCACTGGACAAATACAGCTCCCAAGAGCAGCCTCAGCCCAGCCAGGAGCCCTACCCTGCAGTCAGCTGGGACCAGCACTTACTCACTCCTAATAAGGTCCCAGGTCCCAGCACTGGGGACAGTGGAGATCATGAAGAGCCACCAAAAGACTAGAAATTTCCAACAATGCAGGGAGAGCCCCTGTGCTTTCTCACACCACTCAACCCTGGCACTGCTGACATTTGGGGCTTCTTTGCTATGTGACAGTCTTGTAGGGTGGTTTGCAGCAGCATCTCATGCCTCTACCCTCCAGATGCCAGGAGCACCCCTCCCCTAGTTATGACAATCAAAAGTGTCTCCAGACATGGCCCATGTCCCCAGGTGGGCAAAGGGGCTCCACTGAGAACCACTGCTCCAGCAGGAACAGGACCCCTCTGCGTTCCCACTGTTGTGTTCATTTACTTATCACCTCTCAGAGGGGATGGCCCTGAGCACAGCCCCTGCAGCAACCTGCCTGTACCCTCAGGCAGACCCCACTGCCCAGCACCCTGTACACCTGCCCACAGCCCTCAGTGCCCCCCTCTGTGGCCCTAGGCACTGGGATTGCCTGTCTGCATTCTTTTTTTCTTTTTTTATTTTATTTTATTTATTTCACAGAGAGAGAGACACACAGTGAGAGAGGGAACACAAGCAGGGGGAGCGGGAGATGGAGGAGCGGGAGATGGAGAAGCAGGCTTCCAGCTGAGCAGGGAGCCCGATGCAGGGCTTGGTCCCAGGACCCTGGGATCATGACCTGAGCTGAAGGCAGAGACTTAAAGATTGAGCCACCCAGGCGCCCCAACCTGTCCGCATTCTTGTTTCATTCCATGATTTACCAGCTGCCTGTATCAGCTGGTAGTGGGGTACAATGGTGAGCAAAGTGCATGGCCCACCCTTGGGAGCTTAGAGCCCATCTGCCTACCTCACCCTGGATGCCCTGAGGTCATGGGACACATGCCTGACCCCTGGCAGGACCATCTCTTAGAGTGAGATCCCCCAGGGCTCCCACTCAGCTGCTGACCAGTGATCAGTCCCCTGTCCAGGCCCCTCACCCACCTTGCTGGCTGCCCTCAGACCACAGGCCCTCCCGTCTCTTCTGCCAGCATTTGTCAAGCTCTGGGGCACCCAGGAATCTCCTGAGGATGGTGTTAAAATGCAGGCTTGGATCCAGCAGGTCTGGGTTCTGCTTTTCCAACCAGCTCCCAGGGCATGCTGGGGCTGCTGGTCCAGGGGACGCCCGTGAGCGGTGGAGGGCCAAGCTCCAGTTAGGAAATGGGACAAATGCACCAGCAAGGTTAGTGCTCTGCCTCCTGACGAGGGACCTGGGGACTGCAAGGGCTCTCGCCCTAAAGGTTCCGGCAATCAGAACTTGGGAATGGGGTAACACCCTTGAGGCCCGCTCAGGGAGGAACCTCCAAGTTCTTCCCAAGCACACAAAGCCATGTAGGAGTCTGCCTGCAGACCTGATATTGCTTCCGGGACAAGCGAAGTCCCCTAGCGACAGCCTCCAGAGTCAGAATCTAGAGGTTGGCCCGGTCAGGATGCCCACCCCTATGACACAGCCCTCCTCGGGGTCGAAAGTTCTGCGCAAGTGGGGGCAGAGCGCAGGCACCAGGGACTAAGGCGCACCCCTGAGGCTAAAGCCCTGGGGCCAGAAGGGGCAGCCCGCAGAGTCCGGGCGAACGCACCTTTTCTACCAGATTCCCCGGACGCAGGGTGCTCTTTCCCCAGCGCAGCCAGCAGAAACCAGAGGGACCTGGGCGCCCCATCAGCCCGGAGAGACACGCGGGCGCGAGCGCCACCGCGTGGTGCAGCGGCGACACAACCCCGCCGAGCCGTCCTCAGACTGGGGCGCCTGGGGCATTTTGTAAAACCAGCGCAAGTCACTCGCTGAAAAACATACCTTAATTTTATTCCTCTCCTCTGAGGTTTAATCTTCGTGGGGTTTATATCTCTGAGGTATAGCCGTCGTCCCTGAAGTTCCAGAAAACTAAAGAAAAGCTTTTGGGGGTTTGCCCTGATCATTAGTTCAGATGTTTATTGAGTACCTACTATTCCCAGACAGGGCAAGAAAGCAGTGAACAGAATACAGTCCGTGGCTCATGGTTTCAGTCCAAGTGAGACACGTAGAAAGTGGTGTGAAGGGTGTCTACTGAGTAAAGCCCAGGGCACCAGAGAATCTCTGAGCAGGGCTGCCTGAGCCCACCTGGGAGGCTAGGGGACAGGACAGGGCTGTCTGGAAAGAGCTCATCCTGCCTCTCGTTGGCTGCCCTAACTGAGCAGGTCATCCAGATTTTAGGCATTCATTCATCATTAGTTGAGAACATACTATGCTGTGTCCTAGGTTATGGGGACACAGCAGTGAGTAAACCAGGCCCTGCTTTCATGTTTACATGCAAGTGAGCAGGGAAGAGACTAAGCCAGAAGTGAGTATATCAGAGTCTGATGTGCACACAGGAAAGGGAAGTAAGGCCCGAGCAGGTGGTGCACCTGGGGAGCCAAGGAGTCAGGTAAGGTCTGTCTGAGAAGGTAGTGCTAGAATACGCCTGGATGGGAGAGGATGTGAGCCAGAGATAGTGAGGGGAGAGTGTTCCAGGCAGAGGGGATGTCAGTGCAAAAGTCTTGTAGCAATGAGCAGCTTACAGAAAGGCTAGGAGGCCATGTGGCTGGTGAGAAGGTGCATGAGCCGTGCTGAGGAAAGCAAGAGCTGGAGCCCTTGCAGACCATTATAAGGACTGCAGCTTTTGTTCCAAGAGGGGAGCCACAGAGGATATTGAGCAAGGAGTAGTGAAGTACTACGTGATTTTAAAAAGATTGTCTGACTGGTATGTGAGCTGGGATGACCAATGTCTAGGTTTGCGGGGACTGACATGATAGGTCATTCCGTGCTAAATCTGAAAGAGTCACATGCAAGCCTGGGTGAGTTGGTCACCCTATATGTGGACAGCAGCTGGCAGAAGAGGAAGAATCCAGAGAGACGCAATGTGGGGGCAGGTTGGGTTGAAGATGGGGAAGATGCCAGGGAGCCCCACCATCTGCTGCTGGGCATAGACAGGGACTGTGAGTTTCCTCCCTGGTCTCATAGTCCAAAATAGCCTGTTTTCACTGTCTCCATCATCCAAGGAAGGTAGACTTCACATGGGTGGAATGTGCTATAATCACTAGAGGGAAGCACCAGGATTGACAGCCACACCATGAAAGTGGACAGGTAAACTCTGCTCCTCGGCCATCTTCTCTTCTAAGGCTCCTTCAGGCATCTGCAATGTGCAGCCAAGACAAGTCCTGATGAAAGCTAATTCCCCTTCTTGCCTCCACTGATCCGCCTAGTAAACTCCTATTCATCCTTCAGAGCCCATCTTTTTTTAAATTTTTTATTAACATATAATATATTATTTGCCCCAGGGGTACAGATTTGTGAATCATCAGGCTTACACATTTCACAACACTCACCATAGCACATACCTTCCCCAATGTCCATAACCCAGCCACCCCATCCCTCCCTGCCCCACCCTCCAGCAACCCTCAGTTTGTTTTGTGAGATTGAGTCTCTTATGATTTGTCTCCCTCCTGATCCCATCTTGTTTCATTTTTTCTCCCTACCCCCCATGACTCCCCACCCTGCTTCTTAAACTCCTCATATCAGAGGGATCATATGATAATTGTCTTTCTCTGATTGACTTATTTTGTTTGGCATAATACCCTCTAGTTCCATCCACGTCATTGCAAATAGCACGATTTCAGTTTTGATAGTTGCATAGTATTCCACTGTATATATACACCACACTTCTTTATCCAGTCATCTGTTGATGGACATCTAGATTCTTTCCATACTTTGCAGAGCCCATCTTTCTTGAAAACTTCCCTGCATCACTCCCATCTTCCAAATCCCTCCCAGTTTTCTGCCCCTTCCAGTCCTGAACGTGCCTATAAAATTAAATGTACCCATATATCTGCTTACTCTGCATGTCAGTGTCTACATCCTCTTATCTGACATCCCCCTCTCACCGTGTCCCAGTGTTAAGCACAATGTCCAGTTCCTAACAGGCAGTGATGAATGAGTTGGATCCAGTCACAGAAAAAAGTGTGTGCAACCACGGAACAGGGAAAGAACTGCTCTGAAATGCACCCTCATTTTGGAGGTTTGGAAATGAATCCTGTGCCTCAGGAAATGAAACCAGTAGCTCCAGGAGTGAGGGTGGATGAGCTCAAGGAGATCCTACTTGGAAAGAAGCAGGGAAGGGGGAGGAAGAGGAAGAGGAAGCTTCCCTCTCAACAGCCTCTCTTGGGCTTAGGAGTGCCTTGGTAGTAAGTACTCCCCATGTTTGTAATACACGTGGGATGCAGCTGAGCTTGGCCACCAGGAGTGTGGGCTCCAGTCTCCTGGGAGTCTGTCCCCAGTGGCTCTCAACTATGGTTGCATCACAGCCATCTGGTGAGCTTTGAGCAAGACCAACACAGGCAATGACATCAGGTCTGGGGGTGGAGCCCAAGGACCTGTACTTTAGAGAAGCTCCCGGGATTGCTGGTGTGCATCCATGACGAGAACCATCACCCTGGCAGGCATGCTTATTCTCTCTGTCCACACCTAGTTTGTCTCTGGCCCACCTGCACAAGATGAACCTGGAACAATGGTTCTTAGGGCCAAGTTTGTGCCCAAAAGACATTTGGCAACGTTTGCAGATATCTCAGTTATCACAATGGAGGATTGAGGAGCACTGGGCGGAGGCAGGGATGCCTCTTGACATCTGACAAGTTCTATCCAAAACCCCCATCTCTTGCTTCCCACTGAGCTCTGTGAAGTCCGCTGCCATCCCCCCACCTAGGGTTCTGTGGGCTGACTTTTGGCTGAGCTGGACCCCTAGTCCAGAGAGGATGGATGTGGCTTGGGGTCTCTCTGTGCAGGAGGGAAGAGTTGTCAAGTTCCTGACAACCAAGAATTGTCCAGCTCCAGATGCCCAGGGCATGCAGCTGAGGAGCCCTGACCTAGAGGTTCTAGAGGTAAAGCAAAAGGGACCAACACTTATGGGTATTTGTTACACTCCCAGCTCTGCTCTGGGTGCCTTGCCTCTGTTGTCTCTTGATTTGTCAGGGGAAACAATGGAAGAGGAACAAGGTTTTATCCCCTTTCACAGCTGAGATGACACAGTACGGTGGAGGGTGATCAGCAGCCTTATTGACAGCTCGTTCTCTTATCACACAGCAGCCCCTGCGCCAGGCTTTCCTGTCCAGATCACGAGGGTCCAGCTCCGCTAGGGCAAGCCCAAAGAATACAGGACAGAGACTTAGCACTACCAACAGGAAGCCAGGACTAGAGGCTCTTAGATCAACAAAAGCTGGCATTGCTCATTCCTGAATCTATCCTTTATCCTTCTCTTCTCCCCTCTCCTCTGAGCCCCCACCCTGGGTTTGAATCCCTCCACTCCTGGTTGTGTAGTTTGCAGAGAAGCACTTAGCCTGTGCATGCCAGTCTTCTTACCTACAGAAGGGGAGTATTGCCTTCCTCTCAGGTTTTCAGGGTAGCTATTGGGTATAAAATAAGATCCCCCATGAAGAATAACTAGCAGAGTCCCCAGGCATCACAGCACACTCACGTGTGCCCACTTGTCTCCTCCTTCCACCCACAGGCAATCCATTCTCTGGACTCATGTGCCCTCCAGGAAGGCTGCCATGACCATGTCTGACACTTCTATTCCCTGAGTAACTAAACCACCAAGCCTTCAGCACGAGCTCACACATCACCCTCAACTGCTGTCCAACTCTCCATTGCGGTATTTTGTTTCTTAGATAGACTTTAAATTTACTACTAAATTTAAATTTACTACTAAATAATAAATGCTAAAAAGCAGTAACTTTGAAGTACAAAACTGTGATACTTGTTGGATGGATGAATGATTTCCTATCTCAGTCTCGTTCCTCCCCTCCTTGAACCACGGGAAGAGGCAGGAGAGGTACCCTCTCCTAGAGAGAGCTGTATGAATCCCAGCTCTCTTATGAGCAGGGAGGCTCATTCACCAAGATAACAACCTTCTTCCCTCCTCCGCCACTCAGAAATTAGGTGGAATAATTAAAAGTTACCTTCCCACCTGATCTCACTATTTCCCTTTACACTTCAGAGCTGCCTCTGATTCCTGGGAGGTTTGTCTGTATCCTGCCAATTACTAAAGGTTTACCATACAACTAGAGTGAGTAATGATTACCTCTACCCTGGAGAAATGACTCCTGGCGATGGAGACATCCATGACAGACGTCCCCTGCCATGGGCTGCCTCATCAGCGAGGCTCTTGGGAACAGCCTCCCCATACCATCACTCTCCGTTTTACTGTTGCATGATCCATAACCATAATAATGGTCACCATTTATCGAAGGCATATTCCCCCAAGTGACTTCCATGTGTGATCTCCTTGAATCCTCACAGGGATCAAACCCATGGGGTTGGACCTATTGCTATCCCATTGAGCAGATGACTAAACCAAGATGACTAAACCCATTGAACCATGACTAACCCTTAGAAGAAGTATTTCTTCTTTCTCCAATCTCTGTAAAACTAGTTACCTACCCCTAAATGTTTGAGAGAATCTACAATAAAACCATTTGGGTTTTCCCATCCACTGTTCTGCTTCTTACAAAGTCTTTCAACTATAAATCTAATGTCTCTAACAGTGATGAGACTATTCAGGTTTTCCCATTTCTAGTTGAGCCATTTTAGGAAGCTATATATTTTTTAGAAATTTGTCTACCTCACAAATTTTCAAACTTACTGGTATAAATTCACAATATCTCTTGTTACTTTTTCACATCTCTACTGCATTTTCAGGTGTGTATACTTTTAATTCCTGATGCGGTTTTTTTAAATAATCTCATGAGGTGTTGGTCATTTTCATGATTTCCAAAGAATCCACTTTGATCCTTTTTGTTACATTTTTATTTTCTATTTCTTTAAGATTTTATTTATTTACTTGACAGATAAAGATCACAAGTAGGCAGAGAGGCAGGCAGAGGGGGGGCGGGAAAGCAGGCTCCCTGCTGTGCAGAGAGCCTGATGCGGGGCTCAATCCCAGGACCCTGGGATCATGACCTGAGCTGAAGGCAGAGGCTTTAACCCACTGAGCCACCCAGGCGCCCCTTTATTTTCTATTTTAATTACTTCCCAGTGTCGTCTTGATCGTCTTTCTGCCTCTGTTTCTTTGGATTACTTCTGCTACTTTTCCTTCTTAATATCTTAAAGTGGTTGCTTTGCTCATTCTTTTCTACTATAATTTAGAATTGATTTGCTAAAATTTCCTTTAGTTTCATCCCACACATTTTGATATGTACTTGTTCTTAATTACTAATTTGAAGAGTTATCTCATTTCTATGATCTTATGTTCTTAACTGATAAATTATTTAAATGGGACTTTATTTTCAAAAGCATATCATTTTATTAGCCTTGTTGTTGACCCCTAATTTAATTTCATTATGGTTAGAGAAAGGGAACTAAAAGACAGTTCTTTAAGATTTATTAGTTCTTGCTTGCTGACTTTGTTCACGGTCCTCTTAATGAATATTCTGAATGTGTTTAAAAAGAATCCAATCCCAGCCATTGGATGCAGTATTTGACATGTGTTCATGATGTGTCTTTTGTTGTCTACATGCATTTAGTTTTAGACTGAGCGGTGGGGGAGGGGCAAAGGGAGAGAGGAAGAGAATCTTAAGCAGACTCCATGCTCAGCAAAGAGCCTGATGTGGGGCTCGATCTCATGACCCTGAGGACCATGACCTGAGTGAAAATCAAGAGTCAGACCCTTACCTGACTGAGCCACCCAGACTCAGTTCTTACAATGGGTTCTAACTCATGTCTTGTCTGTTTAATTTATCAGTCATTGATAGAGCCTTCTTGACAATAGTGATGTGACTCTTCTTGTTATGTCTAAAAACTTTGTGAAGGGCACCTGGCTGGCTTAGATGGTTAAGCATCTGTCTTTGGCTTAAGTCATGATTCCCAGGGTCTGGGATCAAGCCCGCATCAGGCTCTGCTCAGCAGGGAGTTTGTGTCTCCCTCTCCCTCTGCCCCTTCCACGCACCCACCCCCACCCCGCTCATGTTCTCTCTCTCTCTCCCTCCCCCAAATAAAAAAATTACATATTTATTTAAAAATTAAAACAATAATAAAATTAAAACTATGTTATTATTTTATTATTGTTTTTAATTATCATATGGTTTTCAACGATCATATGGTTTCGCTTACTTGTGGAGCATAAGGAATAACACGGATGACATGGGGAGAAGGAGGGGAGAAGTGAGTTGGGGGAAATAAGAGGGGGAGACAAACCAAAGAGACTGTGGGATCTGAGAAACAAACTGAGGGTTTTGGAGGGGAGGGGGTGGGGGGCTGGGTGAGCCTGGTGGTGGGTATTATGGAGGGCATGCATTGCATGGAGCACTGGGTGCGGTGCATAAACAATGAATCCTGGAACACTGAAAAGAAATAAAAAAGAAAAAAACTATGTTATTAGATGAACATAAATGTAACACTTTTATTATATCTTTCAATGAACAGAAACTTCTATCATTATGAAGTGACCCTTTCATATCTTATAATAACTTTTGCCTTCATCCATTTGTCCCATATGAATATTGCTACACAAGTGTTCTTTGGCTACTATTTGCCTGAAAGTTCTCTCCCTACAATTTTTCTTCCACCTTTCCATGTTCTTCTGTTCGAGGAATGCCTCTTACAAACAGGATGTAGCTGGATTTACTAAAAATTCAGTAGGACCATCTTTTTCTTTTTACTAGAGAATTAATTGAGTGCTCGAGGTCAGTGGTGAAAGGGGGATTTGTCAACTCTATTGTTCATACAGTCCTTAACAAATTTGGCAAACTATTGACTTCTCACATAGTTTCAGAGAAACATTGAAAATTTTTATCATAAGTTCAAATAATTGCAAAAGATTTTTTGGCATATTGTAAATACTGGCATTAACTATAAAATGATGATACAATTCATTTAAATATGTCCCATGGAATATAAACATCTAGCAATACACCACTCATCATTCATTTAAAAAACACAACACAAGCCCTATGTCGGGTTCTGCACTGGTGTGGAACCTGCTCGGGTTTCTCTCTCCCCCTCTCCCTCTGACCCTTCCCTGCCCCGCCTGTATGCTCTCTCTCCCTTTCTCTCTCTCTCTCTTTTAAGAGAGGGAGAGGGAGAGGGAGAGAGAGAGAGAGAGAGAGAGAGATTTTCTTTTTTTTTAAGATTTTATTTGTTTTTAGAGAGAGAGTGCATAAGCAGGGGGAAGAACAGAAGGAAGGGACAAGCAGATTCCATGCTGAGCACAGAGCCCAGTGTGGGTTTGATCTCACAACCCTGAAATCATGACCTGAGCCAAAAATCAAGAGTTGGATGCTTAACTGACTGAGCCACCCAGGTGCCCCAAGACAAGCTTTTCTTTACACATCTAAAATGTTAGTGTCCTTTTTCCCTTGAACTTCTATTTTCATTGACCCTCCCCCATGAGATTTTATCCTAATGTCTTACATTTTTACATGATTCAAAATCTTTTGATCCTAAAAGACTTCTTCGCATAAGAGTATATAAATTTAAATTCTTAAAAAATCCTCTGACCATAAGACTGCAAGAATGAAATTGTTTCCTTCTAGATAGTTTTCATTACAACATAAATAGAACACAAATGATCATAAAATAGATATATTAATTTCTGGCTAGTAATTATTAAGTACAAATAACAAAATTTTAATAAATACGTTTATTTGGGGGTGGAATATTTATTTTTGATATGCGGCTATAGATTAGTATTGCTTCAGTAGTCTGAGAAGGGGATCAGCACCAACTCTGATATAATTTTTTATTAGTTTAGCTACAAGTGCTGATAAACATCATTCCTATAAATAAATAAAAGGGACTAGAATGCGTACCAATATAGTAAGTCACCTAGTTCTTTTTATCTTCTTTGAAGTCATTTGTTTTAAAAATTGGATATTGATTAATCATCACAAATTCTTTTAAATGACCTATAGGCTGATAAATGAGTAGGTCCTGTTTCCGTTTTGTTGAAAGCAAATCATTAGAAACCAGCTGACTTACTAAGACACTTGTTATTGTATCATAGTCAATCACATGTGCAGTTTCAAGGAATTATGCACAAAAGAGGGTTTTATCAAGGTGTATCAAATAGCTGTTAATTACCTCAGTTACTCTTAGAACTGGAGGCATCTCTTTTAACCTGATATTTTCAAAAAATTTTAGAAAAATGGAAATATTATTGATTTCCCTACAGCTTTGCCAAGGAAAAGTTGAATATGGAAATGTTGAATAGGGTTTCCATTAACTCTTAGCAAAAGATAATAAAAATATTGTCCCTATAAGTATGAATATATGTAGAAGAAACTCTAAAACAGTATCTTATCTCTGATAAATGGGACCTTCTCTCAAAGACATGATAATCTGCTAAACGTGGTGATTTTCATCTTCTTGTTCTTAAAACCAAGCAAATGATGCACAGAGACACCAGTGAAAGACGGGACCCACCAGGTAGTGGGGTTAATAAAGGCAAGGTTGTTTGACTCCTGCGGCCAGTGCCTGGTGCCATAAGCTGCTTGCTAACAAGCTCTTCCTCCCTCTGAGGAGACTAAACAGGCAGAGGGGCAGGCAGCTCTGAAGCCAGCGAAGCCAGATTGTCTTCTCAAGTCCCAATTTTTTTTTTAAGATTTTATTTATTTATTTGACAGACAGAGATGACAAGCAGGCAGAGAGGCAGGCAGAGAGAGAGGAGGAAGCAGGCTCCCTGCTGAGCAGAGAGCCCGATGCAGGGCTTGATCCCAGGACCCTGAGATCATGACCTGAGCCGAAGGCAGAGGCTTTAACCCGCTGAGCCACCCAGGTGCCCCCCAAATATTTCTAATGCAGGTGTGGAGCCCTGCACGTGTCTGCTGTGTGGGTGACATGAGGCGCCGCAGTCCAGGAGTCTTTGTTTCGTTTTCATGGGAATGATACATTCTGTGGCCGTAGTAGGGGGTAGAAGCAGCAAGGTGGCTAAAGGAAAATCATCATCCAGTGGATTAAGCAGGATTCCAACCCCAGCTACACCACATATGACTTCAGAACATTCCATCTTGGGCCAGAACCTGGCTTCCCACTCAGGGAGGGGCCGGGGAGACAGGGATTGCCTGGAAGCCCACCTGAGGCATGGGAAAGGGCCTCCACTGCACTGGGATTTCATGTGGTCTGGGGCCTCCGGAGGTTCTTGCACTCGGGAGCATCGAAGCTGGTGGAATTCGGTTGTGCTGAGTCAAGTGCAACGGGACCAGCCACAAAAGAAAGGGAGAACAGAGACTGCAGGTGGGCGGCCAGACAGACGAGCTTGGGAAAGGCTACCTGGAGGGTGAGGCTCTACAGGTGATGCCGGGCTGAGCCCCCCAGGAGAGTCACACATCCAGGTGGGCGCAGAGCAGTCGCCTGAGGCTGAGGCGTGGGGTCACCGCCTGCCCTGGGACCACCTCACCCCCGTGCTCCTGCAGCAGCCTGGACCTCCACCCGCATTTCCTCTTCTGGTTTCTCAGCGTTTCCTTCATTTTTCACTGCCACCTACATTTTCATCGTGCATTCAGGGTTTTAAGTATTTTGGAAGGTGACAATTTTTCAGGTTCTCTGCACAGCGTATTGCCAGAAATGAAAATGCGTCTGTAGGTTTACGAAAGGTTTTCGATCACTGCCCATCGGGGAGGGTCAGGAGGAGCCAAACACCTACAAGACTGGGTCCCAAAGCCGCAACCTTGAGGAGGCATCGCAAGCCCCATGTATTGGGGATGACGGCAGCCCCCGCTTTGGGTTGAGGCTGGAGAACTCCAGTTCTTTTGAGCCGCACCACAGTGAGGAAGTTGAGGGGCTGCTTGATGCCCACGCCCACGCCCAGTCGGTCCTGAGACAGTGGCCAGTGCAGGTGCCCCCGACCCTCTCCAGGCGGATTTCACATCCGGTCCTTTCTCAGCAATTCACCTCTTTTATTCCTGTTTCTTTCTCTTTCTCATGCTTCCTGTTTTCCATGCTCATGTTCTTGGCCCACAACTCAGACCTGCCTGTACACCCCAAGGAGTACGTAGGGAATCTTACACATGTGGGGTCACCAAAGATCTTCCTGTGTGTGAGCAGGTGGCAGCTGTCCCCTACCCCACTCTGAACGAGGGCTTTGTTGCCAGCGAGGGTGTCCTGAGAGCCGAGACTCACCCTTGGAGGGTTCTCTGCCCTCTCTTGGTCCACAACAGTTTGGCTCACATCGATGACTTATTTGGTACTGAGCTCACGGTCAGGAATGCAGCCTCACAATTACACATTTTTCTTGTGGAACAGTGCGATCTGATAGTGCTGCAGTTTCTAGGAGTGCCTGGAAAAAAACAAAACCAGAGGTGGCCTGTAACTTCCTCTGAGCTCCACCAGGGGCTCTGAGAACTTCACGAAGTGAGCTTTAACCAACTCAAGTCCTTACAAAGCAGCAAAGCGTTTATGGCCAGGAAATTTTATTAAAATACATCTTGTTTGAAAAATGAGTTCAGAGCATTCCCAACTCAGTTTCCAGCTAATGCAAGTGGTGAGAGCACATTCCTCATTTGGGGAGTGAGAACAAGGAATTTTCTGTTTTAAGTGTGGGAGCCAACATTTCTAGACAGATACTTAATGTTTTTTGTGGGGGTACAGAATGGGAAAAGGACCAGCCTAGGAACTGGGAGGTCCAGGCAAGCCCCAAGGTCTGCATCTAGCTTGCTGGACAGCCTGCAGCCAGTGGTTGCTGCCTCTGTTTCCCTGTCTGTAGTAAGAGGAGTGGAAATATCTCTGAAGTCCTTTCCACCCCTAATGAGCCAGGATTCCAAGCCACAGAGATTTCCGTTGGCCTCAGCTCCCTTTCCCTCCCATAAGTCCTACTTCTGGTGTTCTCATTGCCTGGTGTGCCCTTGGGAATGGGCACAGTATTTGGGTACTTTTTCTTTTTCCATCCATTCTTCAGACAAGCCAAAAAATTTTTTTAAAAATCTATTACTATCACCCACTTCTCCGAGGCTTTTTAAACCATCAGAGAGTTGCATACAAACATCCCTTCTGCCTGCTTCCTGCAACATGAAAAGCAAATGAAAAGCTCTTCTGAAATGTTCTGCACTGCAGATATTTTAGGACCAATTTAAAATGGCTGCACAGCAGCAGAAATTGACAGAGACGCTCACACATGTGAAGGCAAATCCAAGAGATCTCAGTTTCCTCTTCCAATTTAAATTGCAATGTCATGCTTGTCTTTGGGGACCAAATGCTTCCATCCCTCCATTTTAATTCGCGGCACTTTCCTGCCATATGCTTACAATGCACTGAGCTCACTTTTATTTTCCACTTAATCTCTAAAATGAATGTCTTGGTCATGCCGTGGTTGCTATGAAATCAGTTAACTGGGCCCTTACCGCAGACAGCTCTGTCCCCTGCCCCCACCACATGCAAAGCAATGTCTTTGCATATGTGTAATAAAACAATCCATAAATGTTTACCAGAACAGGAGCCTCGTTGTAACAGAAAACACCCATGTGACAGAATGAATCTCCAAACCCGAGTGTAGTCCAGCATGGGGCAATGGACTTGGGTAGCCAAAAGATCTGAGCTCCCAATCCCACTCACCACTTCACCAACTTGCAAAGCAGTCATGGGAAAGACACCTTCATGAAACACAGATCTAACGTGTCCCACCTCCCCAGAGCTACACTTCCTGTTGCAGGGACCCTTCCAAACCAGGTGGTGGCCCACACGGGTCAGTTATGAGAAATCACCACTTCATTCAACTAACTTTTCGCCAGGAATGATACAGCAAAACTAGAGGAGTGTGATATTCAACAAGTCCAGAAAGTGAGGGAAGCCTCTCTGGTTTCTTTATGGTCACCCCAAAAGACCCCCATTCCAGTAGATGGGTGCCTTGGGAGAAGAGAAGGAGAGGAAGAAGCCCTGTTGTTCCCCACTGAGATGGGACTGGCTTTCCCACTGCTAGAGGGGAAGAGGGGCTCTCTGGGGACAGTGGTGCCGATCCCCCCCTCCATCTCAGAACCACTACCTGCATGTGGGAGCTCTACCCCAGGCCCACCCCTAAGGTTTGTAGGATTAGAACAGAACAAGGGCAGAACCCCCAAGACACACCTGTTCTCTCCTGTCCCCATCTCCCAACTGGCCTAGCGGAGGTCCAGTTCTGACTATCACTGATGTCATGTGAGCTGCCGTGCCTGCCCTGCCCCCCACCAGCTGTGCCAAGTTCACCAGCAAAATCCCTAAGTCCACAGGGGTGGGCAAGAACCCCCCACGTGCTATAGGAATGCTGAGAGAAACCCAGTGACAAAGGCCATGGTGTGACCCGGGAATCCCCCTGTGCAATCCTCCCAGGCTGCGTGCTAGGGACAGGCCCGCACCGGAGTCCGGGTAGGGGTGTCAGCAACAATGGAAACTGGTGGAAGAAGGTGGTGAAGCAATGGAGGAAGGAGGCAGGTTGTGCCTCCAGACTCCTGCTCCAGCACCATGCCTGCCAGCCGGCACCATTGACTTATGCCTCAGCGCTCAGCTCTAGGTCCTAATCTCTGAGGGAGAAATCACACGGGAGCCACTGCCGCAGGAGCACCTTGCCCATCACCAAGAACCAGGGGAAGGCCCCCCGTGGAACACTTTCAGAGGCCAAGAATCAACTGAATGGTAGTTGATGCTCATTTCATATTTGAGAGAGACTTGTAGCTTCACAAAGAATCCTCACATCACTCTTCCTGTCCATCCGACCCGTGTCCTGCCTTCTCCCCCCGACACACACATTCTCACACACTCACACAGCCTGCATGGAGAGGCACATAAATCTAGAATTACTTCTTCCTTGGAACAAAGAGTCTGTTGAAATTCTTGTAAAGAACAGCCAGTGAGTTCCCTCAGCTTCTTTATAAATTATAGGGGTTTTGATTTGTGGGTCACATTCAGAGATGCTGTCTTTGAAAGATAGAATTTTTGAAAGTGTAATTACTTCAGAAAGTAATCAGGCTACCACCATGGAGGGTGTTAATCTAAGAGCTCCGAGATTCACATCCCAGCCCTAGGGATCAGTTACCCCCTTCACTGCTAGTAGCTCACACACACAAGTGCCCACGCATGCTCTGCAGCACAGGGGAAGTTTGTTCAATGACCAGGAGAGCTAGTGAAGATATGGCTCAACCCATGAGTTGAATGTTGTTGAGGGCCCTTACCTTCTCCTATCTCTTGGCTCTGCTGTCTCTGTGCTGCCTCTGCCTCACACCCTCTCAGGCTCAAGTTCGTTGGGAAGGGCTGCACTCCTTTCCTGTAGATCCCAGACATTCTGAGAATCCCTGTGGCTGATGTGGGTCCCACCTGGCCTGGGGATGTCCACATGGCTTGGCAGAGAGGATGAGGAAGAACATGCTGGGAGGCAAACCACACACATCCACCACCTCCAGACTCTTCCATGAATCTGCCCTATCCCTCAAGTGAGACACTTCATATCATCTGTGGAGCAGGAGAGGAGTGGCAAGCCGGCTGCTTCCCAGAGTGGCTGAGAAAATGAGAGGAGACCACTGTAAGTGGGAGGGAGGTGTGTGCTGGTCCTGACTATGAGCAGTCACACGACCTACCCAGGGACATGGTCGGGGCTCTGACACCGGCCAGACCCAGGCTCCTGCTCCTGCTACATCCAGGGGCTGTGAGGCAGGGCATCTGTGATTGTCACCAACAGAAAGCGTGCCAGGAGGAGTTATCAGGAGATGGCCACACTTTTTCTCCCATTTATCAATCCAGCACAGAAATGTGAAATTGGGAAGGCAGAAGACAGCCAGAATCTCAGAGAAGAGCTTCCAGTAGCTTCGCTCTGCTGGGCTCACAAAGAGGGAACTCTGGACTCACACTCAGGTTTCACGTCCCCAGCCCCTTCCTGGGGCCTAGACCATCACACCACTGAGAGACATGTGCCCACTGATGCCACCAAGGAATGAATGAAAAACCAAAAAGATGGAGGAAGAGCTAACACACTGGGCCTTAGGCTTGATGCAGGACATCCACAATCTCTTATGCTCATAAAAATCCCGCAAGGTGGGACATCAGGTTCTGAGAGGCGGCAAAAGTTGCCTGAGGACATTCTCCCCAGAAGTGCTTCCCGAGTATCTGGAGCACCTGGGTCCAGATCCCCTCAGAGTCTCCAACGCCTGAGCCACTTCATCGTCACGGGGTCTGGCTGGCGGCCTTACTTCACCCTCTGAGGACTGTCGTTCACAGTTTACATTCATCGGACCTAGTTTGTCTCCAAGTCGCTGTGACTGAGAACACGCCTCTGACGTCCTGTGGAAAGTCGTTCATATAAGACAGGTCAGATACTCTTACCTCACGCAGCCCGGGTTAAGCATGAAAAATATCACAGTGGAGAATAAGAAAGACGAGGTAGTTAAAGGAATACTACACTAGAATTATACCGGAGCTGGAGCTGGAGTACAGGAGGCATCAAATACTGACCCAAATGCCATCACCCCATACGTACTTGTTTCCTGCCATATCAAAGTCCCACAGACTGGAGGTCTTAAACAATGGGAATGGATTTTCTCTCAGGTTCTGGAGATCAAAAGTTGAGACCAAAGTGTGAGCAGTCTGGTTCCTCCCAAGGCTGTGAGGGAGAGTCCGTTCCCAGCCTCTTTCCCACCTGCCAGTGGTTGCTGGCGATCTTCGGCGCTCCCTGGTTTGTAGCTGCACCGCCCCCATCTCTGCCTGAGTCTTCCATGGCGTTCTCCCTTTGTGCATGTCTGTCTCTGTGCCTACATCTCTCCTTTTTATAAGGACACCAGTCATGGGGGATTAGGGCTCACTCTGATGATCACATTTTAACCTAATTACCTCTGCAGCAACCCTGTTTCCAAATGAGGTCACATTCTGAGGTTCTGGGGGTTAGGACTCCAACATGTGAATTTTAGGTGAACACATTTCCACCCATAACACCATCCATCCTAGAATGGAAAACCAGTTGGTAATAATTTCCCTAATGCATCTAACTGCATTTGCTTTATTTCTAAACTGCGCTTGGAGAGCTTGCCTTGGCTTCAGTCATTCACTGTCCTTTCCCCTTAGAGTATGTTCGTCCCTCCCTTCCTCTGTCCTCACATCCCATTAAGAGACATGGGTTTATGTTGGTGGGAATGCAAGTTGGTGCTGCCACTTTGGAGAACAGTGTGGAGATTCCTCAAGAAATTAAAAATAGAGCCTCCCTATGACCCTGCAATTGCACTACTGGGTATTTACCCCAAGGATACAGATGTAGTGAAAAGAAGGGCCATCTGTACCCCAATGTTTATAGCAGCAATGGCCACGGTTGCCAAACTGTGGAAAGAACCAAGATGCCCTTCCACGGACGAATGGATAAGGAAGATGTGGTCCATATACACTATGGAGTATTATGCCTCCATCAGAAAGGATGAATACCCAACTTTTGTAGCAACATGGACGG